>JAADVF010000584.1:0-18563 GCA_023334555.1 Elongisporangium undulatum | reverse complement strand
GTCACATATTTTTTACTGAAGTTTACCGATTATCGGTAAACTTACCGTATTGAGTCACCTTTTGGAGTGATTTTCGATTTGAGTCACCTTTCGGAATTTTCCCTTGAAAGTAACCACTGGAGGGCGCAGCACTTGAGCCTCATGAGACGTCTCTGTTGAGTGACACTCGGGAAAGGCTGAACCGATTTTCTCCGTTTAGTCCCTGCTTGGGCGGCCCAATGGGCCCCAGTGCAGCCTGCTAAGACGCCCTTGTGGGCTATTTTGAGTCCGGTCTCCAAGCTAAACCCCAATATAGTGTCAGTTCAATCGCTGTCTCTCGACGCGATCGGGAACCACGACAAACCCGAAGAACACCAGCCATGGCCTCCACGGCCGCCGCCGCGCGCATGTTCCGGATCTCCAAGACCTACTGCCTGCCGCTCATGCTCGTGCTCAACTATGCCATGCTGCAGTACCTCATCACGGTCTACGTCAAGCGCTGGCGCGAGTTCCGCGTGCGCATGCTGCTCTTCGCAGCCTTTGTGGGCTCCGGGGCGCTGCTCACGTTCTCAGACAAGAGTGAGAGCGAGATACAGGACCTGAACGACGCGTCCGAGATGTGTCTCCAGCTCACGTTCCTCATCCAGATCACGATCATCGGTCGCGACGTGCAGGTCAAGGTCAAGGACCGAGCCATCCAGCGCTTCACGCTCGCGGCCGAGCTGCTTATCGCCATCGGCTGGTTCAATATCTGCGCCAGCTTTGTCTCTATCGCTGGGCTATCGCTGGGCCACTGGCTGGAATACTGGCTCAACATCACGGAGACGCTCATGGTCGTCTTCGTCACGGTCTTCCGCTTCTACTACCTGTCCATCTCCAAGAGCCTCGTACGAGTGCTCCGCAGGCGAAAGACCGAAGTCGTGGCGTACCTGCTGCTGATCACGCACGAGTATCCGTGGCTGATGGCCGGGCACTTGTCGGGCCTGTCGCTTGAGTACTTCAAGGGCGTGTACATGCGGCTCATCATCGCGTCTTGCATCGTGCTCAACATCCACAAAAAAGCCGTGGCCAGTCTAGACTCAAGCCAGGCGACGACACGAGCGCCACGCTCTGTAGTGAGTCGCCGCTCCATCATGTCGTTCCAGTCCAAGAAGGGGCCCGACATGTCAAGTAGGGAACAAAGCGGGCGCGTGGGCTGGGTCAAGCACTCAACCGTCCAGCGTATTGCAGTAGCTTCCGAGGCCACGCGAGAGCAAGGCCAGCGGCTCTCAGCGCAGACACGCGACCAGGGCTGAGCGTGAAAGGAACTCCCACGGGTCCTGTGAATTGCCATCCTGGTGCATTGCGTCATGTCAGCCCATGGGACTTAACTGGTAAAGCAGCTATTGAAGAAGGGGATTCTGTTGTACCTGTTGGGAATAGCACTCAGCGGTACCGTTCGTGAGGTTGAAGTGGACGTCATCTGCCCTGTCTCTATTGCAATGTGACAAGGAGACCGAACGATCCAGACAGAGGGATCAAGCGTTCTAGAACTGGAAGCCTCTAGAAGGTTTAGCTGGCGTAGTGCATGTTGGTCAACTAATTTACTTCTCCAAATCCTCCCTTCTGCGCAAGCATTTTCAGTACCGATGGTATCGGAAAGGCTGGATTGCGGTGCCAAATTCAACGACTGGGGAGAACGGATGAACGCTCCTGACGAGCTATCTTGATCGCAGTCGATAAGAGCCTCTGATCTATCTCAGTCGGCCCCTGGCTTGCGCTAATTTAGTCTGCACTATGACCAGAAAGCTCCGAGCTCAGAAACTATTTCATCCGATCCGAGACACTCACTCCCACGAGACAGCAGCCATGCCGCTATCGCATACGCGTATGGGCTTCTTGAACAAGCAAGTGTTCCTGCCGATCATCCTGCTGCTGGACTACACGACCTTTCTGTTCCTGGTCAGCGTCTACAAGCCCCGGCGCAAGGAGTTCCGAGTACGACAGCTTTTCCTAGACGCGTTCCTGGGCTTCGCAGTGACCATCACGTTCGCCAGAGACAACACCAGCGTCACACAGGCGCTCAACGAAATCTCCGAGACTTGCTCGCAGATGATGTTCCTCATCCAGATCACGATCATCGGCCGGGACGTGCAGACCAAAGTCAAGTTACGGTCCATCAAGTGGTGCACGATCGTAGCCGAGTTCTTGATCTTTCTCGATTGGCTCACGGTGATCGCCATTGCAGCCAACCTCATGGGGGGCGGCTTCATCTCGTTCCTGGACCTGTGGGGCAATGTGTTGGAGTCGTTCAACCTGACGTTTGTGCTGTTTTTCCGCTTCTACTATCTCTCGATCTCCAAGGGCTTCTGGTACACAGCACGCCAGCGGAAGACGGAGCTGTTGGCGTACCTGCTTCTTATGACGCACGAGTATCCGTGGTACTTTGTCGATGCGTACACAGGCGTCTCGTGGGAATACGTGCAGGGCATATACCAGCGCTCTCTGATCGCTTGGTGCATCATCCTCAACCGCTGGAGTAAGACTTCGGCATCGGCGAAATCCAGCTCCACTGCCAAGTCTCGCGCACACCGGGAAGAAACAATCCGCTCCAAACGCCACAGCGTGACGAACTCAATCCCGAGAGCAGGAGCTCTCAAGTACGCGGTCGCTGCAGTTGTCGTGCCATCAGATAAATCGACCAGCTCCCTTGAATAAGCCGGAGATGAAGCGAAGCCGGAACCTTGAAACTCGTACGAGTCCATCCTCATGCAGAACCTCTTTGTTCATAGCAGAGCGTCAAGAGTCAGCACAGAAACTCAGTGCTTGCTTGCGATCGTATTGGGTCTGATTGGACAGCCTTGCGCTCTGTTTGGTTCGCTCTTTGATTGACAATGGACAACGCCAACTCGACTGGACCATCTTAAGTCCGCAACGGACATTTGGGCAGCTCTCAGTCTCACCCTTGAGTCCGAAAATATGGCATCCATCGTGTTCGTTTGTTCTTGCCACTGGCGTTTGGTCAGTTGCAGAAGTCCCCGGATTGCTCAGCAGCTGGTCCCTGGGATTGAGCGTCGCACGCAGAGAGGATTGCAGTCAATTTATAGAAATGGCTTCTTTTCGATTCGCTTGGGACAGAGATACCGGGACTCAGAATGGCTGTCATGACCGCAATACCCTCCATGACCCCACTCACCCGCAACCTCAACGTTCAATTTATGATTTCGAGATCGTTCATGCCGATCTGATCCGTACAATCAACGATTCACTCGGGCTTTACAGCGAAGGCAACGGCCACAATCCAGACATTTGAGTCATTTTCAACCCAGTAAAACCGAGATTCGACCCGATGGAGATCACTGATATGGGCTTTATGGCCAAGCGGTTCTTCCTCCCGATCCTCCTCCTGCTCGACTACACGCTCTTTCTGTACCTCGTGAGCGTTTACAAGCCACGGCGTAAAGAGTTCCGAGTGCGGCAGCTTTTCCTGGGCGCCTTCATTGGCTTTGCTGTTACGATCACGTTCGCCAGAGTCACGCACCAATTGAATGACATCTCCGAAACGTGCTCGCAGCTCATATAGATCACCATCATCGGACGAGACGTGCAGACCAAAGGCAAGGTGCGCTCCATCAAGTGGTTCACCATCGCTGCCGAGATCCTGATCCTGCTCGATTGGATCACTGCTCTGTTGACTGTGGTCTCCATCTCTGGCGTCACCTTTGACTCGTTCCTTGATATGTGGGGCAACATCTTTGAGTCAGCAACGCTTACCTTTGTGGTACTGTTCCGCTTCTTCTACCTCTCGATCTCCAAAGGCTTCTGGCGCGTGATCCGTCGGCGCAAACTAGAGTTGCTGGCCTATATGCTGCTGATGACCCATGGATATCCGTGGTACATATTAAACCACTTGACGGGCGTCACGTGGGAGTACGTACAGGGCATCTACATGCGCCCCATCATTGCGTGGTGCATCATTCTCAATGTGTCAAACAAGAACGTTTCGGGCACCAGATCATCTGTCAAGTCGCACAAGGGCAATCACGACACGGGCACCTCCTCTAAGCGGTACAGCTTGACTAATTCCAGGCCCAAGATGATAGCGATCAAGACTGTGGTGGGTTCCTCATCAGCGTTAATGTCACAGCCAACCACGGCTCAGTAAATAAAAAGCGAATCGATTGAACTGTAGTCAGATAAGTAGAGCCCAAGCTCCTCTTGCTTGGATCTATCGGAGCTGATGGATACGCCATCCAGCGTGAGACTTGTTTTCACAATCAATCTCCTGGATCCACGGTTTCACACGGAAAACGGGCATCTGATCGCATCCAGTCCGCAAAGCTCCGTCTCCTCCTCGGCACTTAACGGTATAAATAATATCACGCGATCCCAGTGCTTGGAGCCGTCAAGGTGCTCTGTTTGACAGCGATTGCAGAGCTTTATCTGCCTAAGGTTTTGTGATCAGACCAACGAATCACCGTCTACATTGAAAGCCCTGACAAGGAAATGGACTCACTACTTTAGACAACATTGCCAGCATCCACCGAAAGCGTAAGTCGATTGCGCTGATTGACTCCTGTAAAGAGTCTGTTCATGCACTGGCGAACGGATGCAGCGCCTACGACCCACATCATAAGACAGCCAGCCTGAGCTATTCCGGTCTCACGGCCTTCAAGATCAGATTGCGAACCACACTTGCCGCCCGCTGCGCTATTTACGGGCTCACAGAGTCACAGCCAAAGCCATAGCGCTGTCTCAGAAATCATTTCACCACAAGCCTTTCAACTCGTCCAACGCCAATCATGAAGCTCACCCAAGACGGCATGGAGTTTGTGGCCAAGCGGTTCTTCCTCCCGATCATGCTGCTCATGGACTACACGCTTTTCCTGTACCTTGTGAGCGTTTACAAGCCGCGTCGACACGAGTTCCGAGTACGGCAGCTGTTCCTGGGCGCCTTTATCGGCTTCGCCGTGATCATTCCGTACGCGATGGACCACCTGGAGGACACGCTGAGGCTAAACGACATCTCGGAGACGTGCTCCCAGCTCATGTTCCTCATCCAGATCACCATCATTGGGCGAGACGTGCAGGCCAAAGTCAAGGTGCGCTCTATCAAGTGGTTCACCGTCGCCGCCGAGATCATGATTTTTCTCGACTGGGCCACAGTGGTCGTTCTCGTGGTCTCCATCTCTGGCGTCACCTTTGGCTCGTTCCTTGATCTGTGGGGCAACATCCTCGAATCGGCCACACTCTCGTTCGTGACGCTGTTCCGCTTCTTCTATCTCTCGATCTCCAAGGGCTTCTGGCGCGTGCTGCAGCGCCGCAAACTGGAGTTTCTGGCCTACGTGCTGCTGATGACGCACGAGTATCCGTGGTACGTCGCCGAGCACTTCACCGGCGTCACGTGGGAGTACGTGCAGGGCATCTACATGCGCTCTCTGATCGCGTGGTGCATCGTGCTCAATGTATCCAGCAAGAAAACGTCCAGAAACAGCTCCGTCGTCAAGTCTCGAACGCGCAACCAGGACACGATCACATCTAAACGCCACAGCCTGACCAGTTCGATGCCCAAGATGATGGCAGTGAAATCGGCGCCAGTCGCATCGAGCATCCCCACGGTGCCATCCGAAGGCGAGGACATGGACTTCCATTAGCTACAACATTAGCTGCGAGCTCCTCAATACTGGTACTCGATCATCCCCTTGTTGCATGTCTTCGGGGTTCACTCATCAGCTTCGTTCGACGTGTAGTACGATCAGCAAGCGAGAGGCTTGCTGATCGTCCTTGTGCTCAACTATGCGATTGCCGCCGTGCGGGTCCATGCAGCTTCTGTACTGATGGGCGTTGTCATATGTACGTCTAGCAGCGTTTCCGTGGCTCCAGATCACCATGCCGTTCAAAGCCAAGATCAATCATGCGCTCCGTCATCACAATGCCCAAGTAAACACCAATCACGATATGAGCCGCAACGGAGTGAAGACGAGCCGAAGATGGGTACTTCAAGCGGCGACACGTAGTTCAAATGCGTGGTCACAGCGCATATTGTGCCAGTTGCGCCCAGCTCTCCGCTTGCTTGGACCTCTCTGTCTCGCAGCGTGTTTGGTGCAGTGTGGATTTAAACGTCCAGCCCATTTCGTCTCGGTCTTGTCTTGATCTATTTTGGAGTTGCAGTGCAATACCTCCACGACTGAGGAAGCATGCTTCCCAGAATTCAACCTTCCCTTGATCGAACCAGTGCGTTGGTTTCTAAGTGCGGCCCCCATGGAGATCAAAGCGTCCAACGTGGAAAGGATCGCCAAGCTGCTCTTCATGTCGCTCATGCTCGTGCTCAATACGCGCTGTTCCAGTATCTCCTTGCGATCTACTACAAACGGTGCATGGACACGCCGGTCTCGGCTTCAGCAAAGGTCCACGGGATCTCGTGCGTGGAGATGGCGAAACAGGCCAGCATCTCGACCTTGCGGGTCTCAAACAGGCTCATTACGCCCTTGGACACGGACAAGTAGTAGAACCGGAACACATCCATGAACAGCAGCGTAATGGACTGCGACACGTTGAAATGGGTCTGGACGGCTTCACCAAGCGTGGCACCCACAAGATCAGCAAAGGCTGCGAAGATCACGAGCCAGCCGACCAGGATCAGCATTCAGCCACGATAGTGTAGACCACGATGGAGCGCACTTTGATCTTCACCTGTACATCGCGCCCGATGATATTAATCTGCAGCAGGAAGGCCAGCTGACAGCAGGTCTCCAATATATTGTTGAGCGCGCGCATGATGTCTGGATCGTCTTGAGCGAAGCTGATGAGCACGGCAAAGCAGGAACGCCACGGCAAACAACTGCACGGCTCGAAACTCTCGGTGGCTGCTTCTGGCCTGGTGCATCCTGCTAAACATCAAGAGCAAGGCAGTGTCCAGCATCTGTCCAAGCAAAAGCTCACAGCCCGCGCCTCGACGCAAAACGGCCCGGTCATCGAAAGCTCGGACAACAGCAAGGCTTCGGACGCTGCAAAGTCGGCCCCAATCGAAATGGCCCAACACCCGTGATGCCGGTCATGCCGAGTACGCGGTCCGGGCGGAGCGCCACGAGAGATGTGTCGTCCTTGCGTTAGCCATCGCTCTGTGTCCTGGGCATCGATTTCTCCAGTGTCGAGCTCCATTAATTCAATCAAACCTACTAACTACTACCGGTGGTTTTGCACAGAGAACCTCTTACAGATGATCGAGACAAGAGCAATAACCAAGTTTTCACATCAACAGCTGCTGCTTGTTTAGGACACTGGAACTAAGGCGCAGGAGATCACGTCGAATCATTCACTAGAATCTCGCAGCCATCCTGATAGAAACAGCCCCAAGGTCAGCACAAATCCCAATCACGCTGGCGGGTGAACCACATCTGAGGACGAACCTGCAGTCCATAGTAGCCCATCTCCGCGTTGTCGTCATCGAGCGTCAGCGGCATGCTCTGGGTTCCAGCAACATCACACAAGAATCAACATTGAGCTCACGAGCTACAAGCGCAGCTTCGGCGTCGTACCTTTGTATCTGCGCGGAAGGAAAGCAGCTGGTCCTGAACCTCGACGCCAAACTTGTTGGCGACCAGCACTTTGAGCTGTGAGACCTTCATACGTTCTGGGATCTTCTTGACCAGTGGATCGAACGTCGTGGCCTGCATGGACATGGGCACGATCTTCACTCGGACCAGACTAGACGCGAGCGTTGTGGGTCCACTTGACGAGCCGCCGCCCCGCCCAGCCTGATGCTGCGTGTAGATCTCAGGGTACAGCTCCCGCAGACGCTGGTAACGAGGGTGGAAGGCAAGCACTCGCGCCTGATCTTCGGGCGTCTGTTGCACCGCAGCCAGCTCATGCAGGATCCGCTTGAGGTAGAGCTGCTCATCATCGCGTCGCTCCTTGGCGCGGATAACACTGGCATTGAATACAGCTAAGGACTCAGTCCGTGCGATGACGATCATTCGAGCTTCACTGACGCTCATCTGCGCAACGAGCGGGTTCCGAATGAGGCGCAGCGAGTCCAGCTGAGGGTACTGGCATAGCGCATCAATGGACGACCACGAGTCAATGCGATTGTCGTTTACAGAGAGCGCCTTGAGCTGCTGGAGACCAACAGAGGAGCTGGAAACCAGGGTCGTGATCTGGTTTTCGTTCACGAGCAGCTGCTTGAGATTCACAAAGGCGTTGCCGATAGAGCGCTCGATCATGACCCAGCTTTTCAAGTGGTTGTTGCTGAGATCCAGGAGCTCCAACGACTCCCACCAACTGGGTCTGGTCTCCGCCTGCGTAAGCAGCGCCAGGTCTTCGTCCGAAAGCTCATTGCCAGCGATGTGCAGTTCCTGGAGCTGCGGGAAGTGACGCTCCAGCACCCGCAGGAGCACAGACCAACTGGGGAACGTTTGGTTCAGCACCAACACCTTGATCTGCGGGAAACTCGCGCTGTTCGTGGCGCTGTCGTCATCGTAGACCAACCGATTGCCGCTCAGCACAAGCGTCTCGAGCGCCGGGAACTCGATCAGCACCTCAAAGACCCCGGACCAGGACTTGAACAGGTTGTCCGACAGATTGAGCTCCGTGACGCTTGGCATGAGCTCGCGAAGCTCCCCGGGCCGCTGCGCACCGAGCGCCACGATGCCGCAGTCGCCAAGCGAGACGCTCGTGATGGTCGCGAACGTCTGCTGGGTCTGCAGCTTGGCCACGCCCACGAGCTCAATGGGCTTCTGGCTGCCCAGCGTGGTGCCCACTCCACCCGCGACCACAGAGTCGTGGCCCTCCACGCTCATGACTGCTCGCCCTGCTTCGTCTGCGCCGTCGTCGCGCGCGTGGCCGTAGCGTTCGTGCAAGCGCTGGAGCAGCGTGTGGCGATTATCCAGCGGCAGCTTGGACGTCTTGAGGAACGAGCACTTGAACTCCAGCGCTGCAGTCACGCTATTCTGTCGCCCCGGAGGCCCGTCGAAGTACCGCTGCACCTGTCCATCCGGCAGCACGACGCTTCCGTCATGCAGCCCTCGGCCCAGGTCGTCCCATTCGATGCCTAACGGAGCGCAGACGCAGGCTCAGACGGCCAGCCGTACAGCAATCACGACAGAGGCAGAGCTGCGTACCGTAGTACTGCGTCGTGGGGCTCTTGGACGTGGCGATGGGTCCCACGTAGCGGATCGTGCCTCTGGCGCCGCTGGCGTCGGCGATGCGGTCGCCCAGCGTGAGCAGGCTCATCTTCGTACTTAACTGGGAAGCAGCGAGTTGGGAAGCGGTATTGGCAGTTTAGCAAAAAGCGGTTTTTATTTTCTCTGTTTTTTCTTTCTTACCATGGCTACACTCTTGATGGGAAGCTCAGACGGACTCGGGCAGCAGGAAGCGCTTGCCGACCTTCTGGTTGTACGCAATGACCTCGGCACGCACCTTGCGCTTGGTCATGAGCTTGTGGCGCGTGCCGGCCAGTAGCACGGCGTTCGGGTCCTCTGGGATGAGGTCCGTGAAGATGCCGTACTTCTCACTCAGCTTGCGGATCTTCTTGTAGTACTTCTCCTGCAGCTGCACACCCAGCGAGGCGTCGCAGTCCTCGAGCAGGGTCAATGCGCGACGAAGCAGGCGCTTGCGCGCGTAGTGATCCACCAGCATGCCGACCGTGGGCGCGTCGATCTCGAGATCGCCGTCGGCGTGGAGCTGCTTGACGCGGTCCAGCACCTGCTCAGCCTGGACCGTGCGCTTGGCGCGCACCTGCATCTGCATGAGCAAGCGGTACGTGTACTTGTCCGGCTGCACGTCGTGCTTGGGGAACTCCTCGTTCAGGAAGTTCTCGGCCGAGCGCAGACGCAGCGCGTTCGCGTACACGTTCAGCATCGAGTTGAGCGTCACAGCCGACACCGGCAAGCCCTTCTCGTTCACCATCTCGTCGAACAGCTTCTCGGCCTTGGCGATGTTGCGCGTCTGGAACTTGCCAAAGTCGCGCAGGTCCATGGCGCGCAGCTCGAAGTCGCCATTCTCCTCGCCGTACTCGTCGTCGTCGTTGTGAACGTTTACCAGCGAGTTGTCGGCATCGCGCATGGCCGCGATCTGCGCCAGCTCTTCCTCGGTCAGCTCGTCCGATCCCTCAGGCGCCTGGTCGGTGTCAAACTCCTGCTCAAACTCCTCTTCTTCGTCGTCATCTTCCTCGTCAAACGCAGCGTCGTAGTTCAGATTGGCCATGGACGTCACTTCGCGGCCGGGGCGCGTGAGGTCAATCTCCCTGCCGTCGTCATCGTACTCTAACTGTCGTTGGTAGATCGGCTCCGGGTCGCGCGCAGCAGGCTTGTTGCGCGGGGCCTTGTCCACGATGCTCTTGACCTGCGCGCGCGCGTACGTGTTGAGCAGCGTGTTGTACGTGATCTCGTTCATGGGCGCCTGGTGCTTGCGCATGTGGCGCAGGATCTCCTCAGCCTGGATCACGTCGCCCTGCTTGGCGCAGGCGTGCAGCACCGTGTTGTACGTGTACATGTCCGGGAGGTAGTCGTACAGCTCCTGCATCTCGTTGTAGAACTCCACGGCCTTGTGCGCGTAGTAATGCGACTTGGCACACGCGTTGATGAGCGAGTTGAACGTGACCTGCGTGGGCGTGAGCCCGCACTCGAGCAGGTCTTCCAGCAGGTACAGCGCGCGCTCCACGCGGCCAATCTTGGCAAAGCCGTGGATCAGGCACGAGAACGCCACGACGTCCGGCTCCGTGATGTGCGAGCGCATGAGGTTGAAGGTCTCGAAAGCCTTGTCCATGTCGTTCTCCGCGATGGCCGCGTTCACGAGGATCGTGAAGGACGCCTTGTCCGGCACCAGGCCGGCCACTTGCATCTTCTCCATGATGTTGTACGACCAGTGCACCTTCTTGGCCTTGGCGCAGACGTTCATGATTGAGTTGTACGTGGCCACGTCCGGCAGAATGCCCTTCTCCTTCATGCGGCCCAGCGTGCGCACGGCCGCGGCCGCCTGCTGCGACTGCACGAGCGAGCAGATGTAGTACATGTACGAGTGCGCGTTGGGCGCGACCAGATGCGGGATGCCGTCCAGCGACGACGCCAGCTCGACGTCCGTGCTGTCGGCGTTGGTCGGGAAGGCCGAGGTCTCGGCGGCGAACGCGCCCTCGACGTTGCGCTCCATGCGCGTGAGCAGTGCGTTGGCCTCCTTGTGCATACCCTTCATGGCGTAGACGCGCAGCAGGAAATTGTAGTCTTCCACGGCGAGCTGCTTGTCGCTGTCGTCCTCGTCCAGTTGCGCCAGCACGTCCTCATCGCGTCGCGCGAGCGCGTTGAGCTTGGCCAGCGCCTCGTTCTCATCCAGATCCAGCAGCGACGGCTCCGGCTCATAGATATACTCGCCCTCAGCGCCCAGGTTGTTAAGGTAATCGAACGCGGCGTCGAGCTCGCGAGAGAGCTCGGTGTCCTGTTCGAGCATGTCCCACTGGCGCTCGTTGCGCACGCCGTCGGCCTCGAGCGACTTGAGCTCGCGCATGCTGTCCAGGTGAGTCTTGTGCGGGGCCACGTCCTTCTTGAGCTTGTGCTTGGTCTTGACGCTGCGCTTCTTGTAGTGCGAGCTCTTGACCACGAAGGCCGAGTTGCCGCCCTTGCGCTTCTGCAGCACGGGCGACTGCGAGATCCAGCGGCTGGCTGCCGGCGTCTGCAGTAGCGCAGACAGAGCGGGAATAGCGGTAGAGATCTGGTTGCCACCGTTGAGCAGGCGCGCGTGGCGGCCGGTGGCCTGCAGCAGCAGAGACAGTGGCTTCATGGTGATCCGCTTGCTTGGGGTGGTCCAATGTTGCGATGCGGGCCGTAGCTCTTCGTGCATTGGCTAGCGGTCGATGTTACAAAACAAGGTTGGGTTTCCCCTCTGAATGACAGTTGGAGGTGTAGGGGACGACGGATGACATGCACGGGTCCAGTGCCAACTCAGTTGGTGGTGCCGCCGCTGCGGCCGGACCTTGCGCTGGGCATGACCGGCATCACGTGCGTCGGTCCGCGGATCAACGTGGACTTCCAGAGCGCGAACCGGTGCCAGCCGCCGGAGCTGTCCAATTTGGGCCCGCCCTGCGAGGACGCGCGCGTGGTGTTGTTCTTCTTGGACCTGTCGCTGGAGCCGGCCTTGCTCTTGATGTTGAGGATGAAGCACCAGGCGATGACGCCGCGCATGTAGATGCCCTGCACGTAGTCCCAGGACACGCCCGTGTGGGCCTCGGCGATGCTCCACGGGATCTCGTGCGTGGCCACGGCAGCGTAGGCCAGCATCTCGATCTTGCGCGTGCGCAGCAGGTGCTTGAAGCCCTTGGACATGGACAGATAGTAGAACCGGAACACGCCCACGAACAGCAATGTGATGGACTCGGACACGTTGAACATGCCCTGGAACGTGCTGTTGGACGGGAAGCCCACGAGCTCCGCGAACGCGATGATGATCTCGAACCAGCCGAATGCGATCAGCGCCTCGGCCACGAGCGTGAAGATCTTGATGGAGCGCAGCTTCATCTTGGCCTGCACGGCGTAGCCGATGATGGTGATCTGAATCAGGAAGGCCAGCTGGCAGCACACTTCCGAGACGTTGTTGAGCGCGGTCACGAAGATCGGGTCGTTCTGCGCGAAGCTCACGAGCACGGCGAAGCCAAGGAAGGCCACCACTAGCAGCTGGATGACCCGGAACTCGCGCCGACGCGCATAGTAGACCGAGGCCAGATAGTGGAACATGGCGTAGTTGAGCACGAGCATGAGAGGCAGAAAGAGCTGGTTGGAGATCACGTCCATATTGTGCTGCGTGAGGTAGGTCATGGTGGCTCGGAAAGCTCTGGACTGAAATGAAACTAAAAGAAATCCAGCCCATGTTAGTGCATTTCGACTCTCGCGTTCTTCCACGGTGCAGAAATAGATCCAGACAAGATCGTGAGGAACCGTTCTGTCGATGGAATTGGTGTGCATCGGTTGAAGCGCTGTCTATCTTAGGAAGACAGTCGGCTGCTCCTCATCAGCATGCTCTCCACCTTGAACCGACCACCTCTGTCAATCGGATCATCATGATTCCGCTGTCTCTGTTGCTGCAGACCACTGGCTGCCACCAGTATCATGTCAAAGGGACGTGAGCATTCAATCCGCTGGACGTTCCTGCTGAAGTGAACAATGCTACAAAACAATGTCAAAACGCACGTTTGAATGCCAAATCAAGCTCTTGGGGGTGGATGACATGCATCGGAGTGGCTGACTGGCTACCCATCCAGGGCGGGCAAATCGTTGTTGGTGGTGCCGCCGCTGCGGCCGGACCTTGCGCTGGGCATGACCGGCATCACGTGCGTCGGTCCGCGGATCAACGTGGACTTCCAGAGCGCGAACCGGTGCCGGCCGGCGGAGCTGTCCAATTTGGGCCCGCCCTGCGAGGACACGTGCGTGGTGTTGTTCTTCTTGGACCTGTCGCTGGATGCGTTCTTGTTCATGATGTTGAGGATTAAGCACCAGGCGATGACGCTGCGCATGTAGACGCCCTGCACATAGTCCCAGGACACGCCGGTCCTGGCTTCGACAAAGGGCCACGGGATCTCGTGCGTGGCCACGGCGGCGTAGGCCAGCATCTCGATCTTGCGCGTGCGCAGAAGGTGCTTGAAGCCCTTGGACATGGACAGGTAGAAGAACCGGAACACGCCCACGAACGTAAGCGTGATCGTCTCCGAGGCGTTGAATGCGTCATCAAAGATGCCGTTGGACGGAAAGCCCACGAGCTCCGCGAACCCGACGGTGATCTCGAACCAGCCAAACGCAATCAGCGCCTCGGCCATGATCGTGAAGATCTTGATGGAGCGCAGCTTCATTTTGGCCTGCACGGCGTAGCCGATGATGGTGATCTGGATCAGGAACGCCATCTGGCAGCACGTCTCCGAGACGTTGTTGAGCGCGGTCACATACACCGGATCGTTCTGCGCGAAGCTCACGAGCACGGAGAAGCCGATGAACGCCACCACGAGCAGCTGGATGACCCGGAACTCGCGCCGCCGCGGAAAGTAGACCGAGACCAGATAGTGAAACTGAGCGTAGTCGAGCAAGAGCATGACTGGCAGCAAGAGCTGTCTGGAGATCACGTCCATGTTGTGCTGCGTGAGGATGGTCATGGCAGCTTGCAAGAGTCGTTGTAGCGTCGCACGCTCGGTCCCAGAATGCAGTTGGAGAGCCCACCTCACGGTGTTCCGACTCAAGTCCAAGTGCTCAAATTAAATTCAAGACAAGGTCGCCAGGAAACACGCGGCGCGACGCGACTGTGCGGAGACAGCAATAGCTCCTGGCGCATCGCTTGCAGTTGTTCTGGTGCCAACGGAACTGTCGGATTCCTCCTGAGTCTGGGGCAGCATGGTCTGCCGGGAATACCGGTTTCCTACTGGTTCTGGTGCACAGATTGATCTGCACTGCACGGGAAAATGAACGTCCAGCGGCGCCGAGAACAGAACCGAGTGAACGCGCGGCGCCACTATGACAAGACACGGGTGCGTCCAGCGGCTCTGTGCTTCGTGTTTCGCCTCTCGGGCTGATGACGGCATTGACTCTCAGATCCGCATGAGTGCGCTGCGGGAGCTGGAGACGATGCTAGAGCTCAAGTACAGAGCCTACGTGGTGCAGCGGCAGCGGCGCAGTCGGCAACAGAGTGTGGACGATGTCAGCACTACGCTTGATGCTCTACTGAATGAGAACCAGGCACTCAGTCGCCGCAATGCAGAGTATTTGGCTTGGGAAGAGCAATTGGCGGCCCTGATAGGAAGCCCAGAGCCCGAGGCTCTGCAGCGCAGTGGCAAGCTCACGTTGACCAAACCATTGACTATCGACGAGTGCCACACCATTGCACGCAAGGTGTACGCCCAGATCGAACAATTCACACACAGCCAGAGCCATGAGACCATCGGCGTGTCCGTGTTCGGCTGGACGGACAAGCGGCGCGTGGACGACGGCCTGCTCAAGTTCTCGGTCCAGAAGACGTTCCCGGGCCGCTCAGCCTACGAGTTCATGGTCCGGACCTGGTCCATGGTGTGCGACATGCGCTCCTACGTCAAGTGCTTCTCCGCCAGTATGGGCATGTGCTGCGAGATCGTGCAGACAGTGGACGACTGCAACCTGCTGATCTTCCACGAGTTCGAGGACAGCCAACAGGGCGAGATCACGGTCGTGCGGAGTCTGGAGCTGGTCACGCTACTGGAGACTTCCAACGGGTTCGTCATACTCTACTAATCCATCGATCCGAGTCGACTCGAGATACGGCCTGGAATGGGTGAAGGCGCTCCGGTCCAGTGCTACTGGCAGCAGACCATCGGCTGGTCTCGGGTCGAGATCGCCGGCCCCAATGGCGAGCACTGTACGTGCAGCTACGCCGGCACATTGCCTGCAGAGACCCCTGGTATCGGGTTCTGGATGGTCGAGGTGCTGCTGCAAGCATTGCGTTGGGAGAACCTCGTGATTGGGCCGCTGCTCTCGCTTGTGAATTGCTCGGATACGGACGCATCTGCTGCGTAGCGAGCAGGCGAGATGACAAAGTGAGTTGAACTGAAAGAATCTGCGATTGAGCTCGTCAAATCCGTAGTTCCTATTGCTCTGGGTTTCATTGTTCAAGCTCTCAGCCCCGCAGACATCGCAGTGGGTCCTCGGTCCGATTCGCTTTTCATATTGACATGGTCGGAGGTATGCTGCAGTCGTACAAGTGAGCTGCCGTCTGATAGCTAGGACACGATGAGGTTGGGGAGAAACCCCATTAGACAGCGACATACGAAGCTTTCTCTCCCGGCAACTCAGCGTCCGAGTCGCCGCTCATGGATACGACCAACAGGCTGATGCACATGTTCTCTCATCGCAATGTCTGCAGCAGCACTTCGACCATCCTGAATCCGATACTCGTGGCCTCTGTGGGCACCACACCAGCGTGGCTGCACTTGCAGTGCTCGCCATTGGAGCCTATTTGTTCAAATTTCGTCCAGCCGTTCATGTGCTGCAACTGGTACTTGACTTGGTGTCGGCCACGGAGTCGCGATTCCTTTGGCCAGCGCTCCAGTCGATTCGGATCGACTGAGCCTGGTGTACCTATTGTTGATTTCATCAACCGTGGCCAGCATCAGACTGCTCACGACTGTAAGCTTGTGGCTTACGTTGACGTCGTACTACTTGGAAGAACACCACGTCGCTCGTTGACCGCTTACACGGCCTCGCAGCGCAGGTTCGTGGTGTCCGAATACCGTGGACAGCTTTTCGCTCACGTCTGCGCACCATGTTCCACGTGCACGAGACGCCGCTTCACAGCCGCGTTCTCCTGTCTCAGCATCTCAATCAAGGCACTTGGAGTCTTCTGCTGGCCTGGGTCGTCAGCTCGGCCTCTTGGGTCCGAAGTAGCTCAATCAGTTGCTGGCAACAGGAGCAAAACAGAGTGAGATCAGAGGCACTGAGGGGAGAGAGACCGGGGGAAATCTTACCAGCACCTCGTGGTACTGCAGCGCACTGGGGATTGACCACACACCGGGTCTACTGGCGCCGCATCACCATGTTAGGTGTCACGTCAAATCCCCATCGTGGAGCCATTCGCGAGCGTGACCAAAGGTTGGACAACCAGATTCTCCCATCGCAGCACCTGCAGCAGCACTTCGATCATCCAAAAGCCTCCACCAGCGTCCTCGGTGGGCATCACGCCGCAGTAGCTGCTCTTGCAATGCTCTCCATTGGGACCTGCAGGCTCGGCACGGGTCCAGCCGTACAAATGCTGCCAGTGGTACGTGACTGTAGCGCCTGCCGTGCATTTGCGATCACGATCCTCAGGCCAGTGCTCGAGTCGATCAGGGTCGATCGAGTAGTAGAGAATGATGTATCCATTGGGCGTCTCGAACCGCGTAGCAAGTACCAGACTGCGTACGACCGCGAGTGTATTGCCCCCACGCACTTCGTAGTCCTGGTAGTAGAGCACGTTGTACGGGTCGATCTCCTGCACGAGTTTATAGCGCATGTTCGAGCTGGCTGAAAACAGCTTCACGTACGAGCTCGCATTACGTATCAAATCCCACATGCGCGAGGCCAATTCGTAGACCGAGTGCTGCGCGAAGGTCTTCTGCAGAATAAACTTGAGCTGTCCGTTGTTCACTCGCCGTTGGTCGGTCCAGCCAAAAACCGAGGCGCCCGTGGAGATTGCATTCCCACATGCACTGAACAGCTCGATCTCCTTGTAGACCTCGCGCGCGATCGCGTGGCATTCCTCCACTCGCAGCGGCTTCGCGAGCCGGATGCGCGACTGATTAGTCTGTGCTAACCCAGGCACAGCCGATGGTTGCAGCCCAAGGATCAGGTCCAAACGGCATTCCCAGTTCGAAAGCTGTTGAAGGCGCTTGCGCAGGGCAACGTTCTCGCGTCGTAATGTCTCGATCAAGTCGCTGGAGTCTTGGACCTTCTTGGATGGATGTCTGCAGAGCACGAGCAACTGCGCGATGCTGTGCTGGGCCTTTAACTCGGCCTCCTCAGCCCGGAGCTGCTGAATCAGTTGCTGAGACCCGATGCAAAACAGAATGAGATCAAGGAGAGATGACCGAGAGCCCAAGCGCACGTACCCGCTTCTTGTGATAATGTCTTCGGGCGTTCTGGCGGTTGGCCTCGCGTCGGTTCTCAAGGCGCTGCATCACATCCGCCACGTTGCGTTGCTCCATGTTGTTTAATCCCCCCACGTAACAGTGTTCGATTAGAAGTGAGGAGAACAGATGGCGGCACTTTCGTCAGGGAACAACTTGTCGTGACCTGCGTTTGAACCAATCAACGAGCCTATACATATGAGATGATCTTAAAGTTGATTCCTATTGGCTAATATAAGGCTTTGCGGCTGTTGTATGCACTAAAATCAAACCATGAAAGCTGAGTTGATGGGTATTTCTGTCATACTGTACAAAGTAGTAACCTATTTTGCAGGTCACACGCTGGATCAGGTTATGGTGTCAGCTTTTTCTCGTTGGCATGTTTCGGTCATGAAATATTCGCAGAGTTTGATGCGAAACTCCTCGGCATCTCAGCTGTTGCGTAACCACTCATCTGAATCGCATTTAGCAGTTGCAAAACCGATTCTATCTGCCAAAGCAGTTGCAAAACGACTCAATCCAAGTCAAGAGCGATTTGAGAACTCGCTTGTTACCAAGAACGCGATTACGATAGTTCGACGCTCGACATGAAACGGAAAACAGAAGTCATGCGGGCACCAACGCCTTGACTGCATCCGCACACGAGATGCAAACCAAGACGTTGCCGATACAGTATTGCTCAAGAATGAGATAGCGGCAACGAATGCAGCTGAAGCAGCCAGTGTTCCCCCAAATGAAACCTCGAGTGTATTCTCAGCTACCCTTATTACGGATATAGCTGGCATTGTGGATGATGTACTCGCTCATAAAGAGATTAATACTGGAGGAACCAAATTCATCTTGGATCAAGTCGATGATATGACTGAGATGAATAGAAACCAACCTGCCCGCACAGAGATTCATTGGAGCGGGCATCAGTATACGCGATGTGGGTCAAGCAGCCGACAGTTGAGTTACAGGTGCAGCTTCTACAGGCAACCTTATCGCTGCAGAGGGAATGTTGAGTTTT
>JAADVF010000583.1:0-18654 GCA_023334555.1 Elongisporangium undulatum | reverse complement strand
GTGCTCCGCGAACGGCAGGAAAACATGGGCTGCTGGGGCAGCGTCATGATAGCTGCCATGCGCGATCAGCTGTACGCGAAAGCCGGCGGACGATGATGCAGGCGCTCACTGCTGCATCAATTCACCGCCATATACTTCAATGGGACGCAGTCTAAACGACTCGAGTCAGGAAATGCATGTGGTATTTGTGAGCTTATTTATGTTAACTTTGCGGCAGCGTTTTCTTGGCTTTCTGCTCTTCCGTGATGCCGCCGATGCTGCGCACTTCCACGATCGCGCAGTTCTGTCGTACAAGGTTGTTAGGCCCCAGATCAACAATGATACTATCAGTACGGGAGAACGTACGTCGAGCGAGCCGCCGAAGGATATGGGCGTCTCAAGATCCATCTTGGTCATGACGTACCCCTCGAGCTTGTTCAGAGCCGTGGCCATGGCCTTGGACAGCAGCAGAAGCGTCTCTTCGAGACGGCCGAAGTGGCGACGTTGCTGGTGACGTGGACGAAAGGCATCGTGGTGGTGATATTGTGATTTGAATAATGAAGCGACATGGCTGGGAGTCCCAGCGCTGTGTGTTTACGGACCAAGCCCCAGCATTTCCAGAGTCACGTCTTCAGATTACGATCATTCGCTGACCCCACCATTCCATCGTAAACGTAAAGCCCCAGTTCAGGTGGATGCAAATGGCTTTTTAACAGACAGAAGCCTACAGCATGGTGCTCACCAGCGTCTTCTGCCAGCCCCAGTTGATGCACGGACGTTCACAAAGTTCAGGAACACACGGTCGGGCGAGATCTTGAGCGCCCGGCCACCACGTCTGTGAGCGTCTGGGAGTATCTGAGGTTGCTCTCTTCGTCGATGGCGCCGATGCAGCGCACCTCCACAAACGCGGAATGCTATTACCGAACCAGCGATTGCTCAACTTATCAGAGAGTTAAGGCAGCTCAGACGACGCCCACATGACCCTGCGAGGACATGGGCGTATCCAGCTCGAGCTTTGCCATCACGAACGCCTCGGATCGGCCCAAGGCTTCGTCCACCGACTTGGAGAGCAAGAGCACGACCTCGTCAACCTGGATAGAAGACGCCGGGATGCTGCTGGTGACGTGGATGAACGGCATCTTGACTGGGTGTCGCTATTGCTGGCGCTGGAGAATGCGAATCAGACTAAGGGGGTCCTTTCTCGCAGAGCCAAAGACGTCTAATGTACGATTACGGTCAGAAACAGCGCTGCAATCATCAACGGAGCGGGGACTCAGCACTCGACAGCCTTGATTACAGTCCAAAATCACTCCGTAGTCAGGCAAAAGCGCGCCCAAAAGCTGCACGTCTGGTGCTTACTATTGCGAATCAGTGCAGCGTCACAATGAGCACAAGACCAAGCTCCGCGTTCCACGACTGAGCGTATATTCGAGACTGAGGCTGTGAGCCTCTTACCGCTGCTGCTACACGCTAACTAGCGTATCCTATACAACTGCCTCATCCATAAATAAAAGTTGTACCATATTTTGATACTTACGGCTCGCCGTAAACTCACCACGTTGTATAGGAAGACATGTCTGCGACCTCTTCATGCACCACCTCGTTGCGCAATTGGCCATCAAACCATAACTCAACCAAGATGCCTTATGTTCACGTCCTCAGCCGCATACACATAATCGTGCTGCTTCGTTGTAGAGCAAAGCAGCTATATAGGAGGCGATTTCGTCGATAGCCGCGCTCGCGCCGCCTCATCAAACGCAACACTTCTTTCACTTTATAAAGTAACGCCATACAGTTTCGAGATCGAACCGCAATCCTGCCGGAAAGGCCAGCAGCGCCATGTGCAGCCGTTGCCTAGACAGTAGAACAGCGCGCCGCCACGAACCGAGATTCTACCGGGTCGCAATAAGCCGTCGCTTCTTGTGGATTGGTAGCACTTGCAGAGGTCGTTGATCGAATCGAAGGCCTTCGGCAAGCGCCGCAGTCGGCTCGGGTTGCTGGATGGCAGGTAAAATGAGATCTGATTGTTTTCGGCTACATACAGATCTAATCGACTTTCCTGCTTGTAGATTGCCCCACTCCAGCGCCCGACTCAATCGCCGTGGCGCCTCCTGGAGCGGCGCGCGACTCGAGAGCCGTGCCAACGTTTACAGTTTTGACCTTCCAAGCAAAGGTTTGGGGCCGTGTAAACACGTTTACCCTAAACTTTTCGACTTGACTTAACTATAGGCTTGAATGGTGCGTTTTGATTGGCTGGAAATGGCCTCATGCTTGCAGCAGTTTGGAAACGTTTGCAGTTTTCCTAAACGTTTGCAGTTTAGAGCAGTTTGAAAACGTTTTGAGCAAAAAAGCGTTGAGAGCGGGTTTGACCCACCAGCCGCAGCTCCAGATGCTCATGACGATCTTGCGACATACCGGAAGAAACGAGCCAGGCCATATGAATGTGCTCAGCCTCAAAGCGTCGACGTGCGTGGCCTGGATGGGAAGCAGCTCCATGACTATCCTCATCTTCGGTGCCGGTGTGCAGCTCCAGGACAGTTGACATTTGACCTCCTCCAGCTCAAGCGCCTCTTCATCCAAGGACCAGCCATGCGCTTCACGTTCCTCCTCGCCCTCCTCGCCGCGCCCGCGCTCGTGTCCGCGACGCTCGATCCGGCCACTTCCAACACCAAGGGCAAGTGCCCGAGCAAGTACAACTGCAGCGCGACCAAGGTGTCCAAGGCCATCCAGGCGGCCGAGTGCTCGCACAACACGCGCACGGCCGCGACGCAGACCTTTGCCGTGTTCGTGCAGGACCACCAGTACGACGGCAACAACGGCTACCCGTACGGCACGTGCTCGGCCTACACGTGCACCCCACCCACGTCGACCCAGATGAAGGCCAACGCCGACTGCTGGACGTTTTTCTGGAGGTAAGCAAGCAGGCATGATGGGGCAGTATTGGAAACATCAAACACTAAATCCGCGTGTGCTCCTCTACAGCGGCAAAGGTACGAGCAGCGGCGTCGGCACGGGCTGCATCAAGGATCCGAAGACGGGCATTTGCGGCTGCGAGAACTCGGACGGCAAGTTCGTCGCCAACAGCAGCAGCTGCAAATAACTCCTCGTGTCCATACCCGTCTCCGTACACTACCGCCCGCCGAGCCGCGGACAGCGCTTTGATTGCTGTAACTAGAGTCGAGAGAGCTCTCTATACCAAAAGAAACGAATAGAAATTCACACATAACTAAACAATCTCTCATTGTCGACAGCGAGAATGTGTGTTAATGTCCTGTGCGTACCCATCATGGTGATGGCTTTAGCGACAGACTCTTTCTTGTGGGCGGCGCGTGGTGGGATCCAAAAACGCACCGCAAGCTCTGATTTGCAGAAAGCGTACAGTAGTACTGTACTTACTATATCACTTTACATGGATTCCACAATGTATGTATGAAAATCTGCGCACCATCATGTGGCATCTTGCGCACAATCATGTGGCTTCTAGTGCACCATCATGTGGCTTCTAGCTCACCATCCCCGCGCACCATCATGTGGCATGACTTGCCGGAGCAGCGACACTCGCTGGATCGTCCACCAAAGTCAAAACGCGGGGAAGGGGCCGTTCACGCACCGTTTATAAAAGGGGAGTGCAGTATGGCGCCTTGTGTCGTACGGTCGTGCTTTGACGCATGTGCCTGACGGAGTTATCGTGAAAATCATCGCCAAAAGAGCATTTATCGACAAGTCATCGACAAACTATTGAGAAACACTGCCAATGTTCGGTACTGCACTGGTCATGTCACCACTTCAGATTACAACTACAGTAACTGACTTCCCCTTCGAGCACGAACAGGATACCGGACGAGGGTCACTAAATTGCACAGGTTTATATTTTTCACAGTTAATTGGTTTAGTTCGGATGGGAGACTTTTATGCAATATCTTAGGGGAAAAAATGACCTGTCCGAATTAACAGTGCAGTAAAACATTGGATATCTCTTTAGATACCCACCCTACTACGATGGATTTTGGCAAGCACCGCGGAATGAGCTTTGACGAAGTGCCTATATGCGCTGGCTATATAACCAGGAGCTCATCTTGGCCTCGATACCCGAGCTGAAAGAGTTCCTCGATGACAAATCCAAAGTACCGACATGAGCTATTTGCTTACATTCGTGAAATATCGGGGACGTACCGGGAGCCAGGTTCTGGCGATGGATCGGCAATATCTTGAGTGGCTGATGCAAACGCCCCACTCTGACAAAAGACTAATATGGTGCTCCTGACCCAGGTGCTCCGTAATCACTCCCCCCAATGGATGCAGATGGCACTGAACACGAGCTGGTCGTGGTCATGCAACGCGCCTTCTTCATAAACGATCTCCCAGCCAGTGCTCCGTGAACGGCAAGAGAATATGGGCTGCTGGGGCAGCGTCTTGATAGCAGCCATGCGCGATCAGCTGTACGCGAAAGCCGGCGGACGATGATGCAGACGCTCATTGCTGCATCGATTCACCATCATATACTTCAATTGGACGCTCAACGTGCTTTGGCGGGCATGCGGAGTTCGCTGTTGGTCATAGACATAGACTTCAAGGCGACGACGCAGTCTAAACGGCTCGAGTCAGGAAATGTGGTATTTGTGAGCTTACTTGTGTCAATCTAGGGCGGCACCAAGGAGATCCCCATGACACCGCCGTGTTTGCTGAAGCGAATGCTTACAGCATGGTGCTCATAAGCACCTTGTTGTAGCCCCAGTTGATGGCCGGGATGTCGATGAACATCACGTACACGGCTTCGGCCGATATGTTGAGCGCCTATTGCGAGTTGAATAATGAAGCGATTTAACTGGGCGTTCCAGCGCTGTGTGTTTACGAAGCAAACCCAAGCATCCCCAGAGTCGCGTCTTCAGATTACGCTCATTCGCAGACCCCACCATTCCATCGTAAACGTAAAGCCCCAATTCAAGTGGAAACAAATGGATTTTAACAGACAAAAGCCTACAGCATGGTGCTCACCAGCGTCTTCTGCCAGCCCCAGTTGATGCCCTGGACGTCCACAAAGTTCAGGAACACGCGGTCGGGCGAGATCTTGAGCGCCCCGGCCACCACGTCTGTGAGCGTCTGGGAGTATCTGAGGTTGCTCTCTTCGTCGATAGCGCCGATGCAGCGCACCTCCACAAACGCGGAATGCTATTACCGAACCAGCGATTGCTCAGCTTATCAGAAAGTGAGCGTAGCTCAGACGACGCGTACATACCTCGAGTGAACCTGCGAAGGACATGGGTGTATCCAGCTCGAGCTTTGCCATCACGAACGCCTCGGATCGGCCCAAGGCTTCGGCCACCGACTTGGAGAGCAAGAGCACGACCTCGTCAACCTGGATAGAAGACGCCGGGATGCTGCTGGTGATGTGGATGAACGGCATCTTGACTGGGTGTCGCTGTTGCTGGCGCTGGAGAATGCGAATTGGACTATGGGGTCCTTTCACGCAAAGCCAAAGACGTCTAATTTACGATTACGGTCAGACACAGCGCTGCAATCATCAACGGAGCAGGGGGTCAGCACTCGACAGCCTTGATTACAGCCCAATATCGCTCCGTAATCAGGCAACAGCGCACCCAAAAGCTGCACGTCTGGTGCTTACGGCCAGAGATCTCGCCGTAATCTATGGAAAGACATGTCTGCGACCTCTTCATGCTCCACTTCATTGCGCTATTGATCATCAGACCACAACTCAACCAAGATGCCTTACGTCCACGTCCTCAGCAACATCACCAGCACCAGCATCAGCACTGCGCCAGCCGCCAAGACCATCGCGAAGCAATCGGCCAAGCTGCTGGGCATGCCGGACGATTCCCAACTCATGGCGCAGCTCAGTCTGGACACCACTACGTGTTTCGCAGGCTCCGATGAGGTGAGCGTGACGCCAGCCGTGGCATTCTCGACATCGAACACTAACACGCTTTTGCTTGCTTCGTGGCCCAGCCGGCCGCGTTCGTGAGCGTGCACAGCATCTTCGAGTGGGACCCTGAGAAGAACAAGCAGCTGTCGCTCGAGTTCACACAGTTGATCTCCGAGCAACTCAACGTACCCACTACTCGCGTCTTCATTAACTTTGTGATGGTCAAGGCCTCGAACTGGGGCTCCCAGGGCACGACGGTCGCTGTGCTGCTCGGTCTGTAGGCGTGTAGGAGTCACAGAGGGCTTTCGTATGATAATGCAAACGGATTTATCACGATCAGCGAGCGATTGGAGGCCTGTAACAGCTTGTAGTGCCAGCAGGCGACCGTGCTCGTAATCCTCGCGTGTGATTACCACGATGTTCATGCCATAATCAAGGACTTGGCACGTATAGCCGATTCAGTGTGCAATTTGCCATCAACCGACAGCCGATGCCTTACGTCCATGTCCTCAGCAACGTCTCCAGACGCAGCGTCAACGCTGCCTCGGTCGCCAAGGCCTTGTCCCAGCGCTCGGCCAAGATCCTGAGCAATCAGGACGAATCGAAGCTCATGGTGCAGCTGAGTCTGGACACCGCCACGTGCTTCGCAGGCTCCGATCAGGTATGACGTGCAGCCTAGTACTCTGTAGCAAACGCCAAGAGCCCACGTTCGTGTGTATCGCAGCCGGCCGCGTTTGTGAGCGTGCACAGCGTGTACGAGTGGGACGCCGAGAAGAACAAGCAGCTGTCGCTTGAGTTCACGCAGTCGGTCTCCGAGCTGCTCAGCGTGCCCACTACGCGCGTGTTCATCAACTTCGTGCTGGTGCCGGTCTCAAACTGGGGCACCAACAGCACGACCGTCGCCCACCTGCTCGGCCAGTAGTAAGGTCAATAGACTTTATTACTAATTCGGTCTCCGTTACGCCCAGAACTCGCTCATAACCGTGCTCTTGAAGCCCCATTTCTCCGCCGAGACGTCTAAGAAGTTGAGAAACACGCGGCTGGGCGAGAGCTGGAGCGCCTCGGCCACAATCTCTGTGAGCGCCTTGGAGGACTTCTTGTTCTGCTGCTCGTCCACTAGACCGATGCTGCGCACCATCACGAAGGCGCAGGGCTGTGCACAGAATCCCAATGGGTCAAAAGTCCAGCGTAAGCATACAAGAGCGATAGTCATACCTCATCTGAGCCCTGGAAGAGCATGGGCGTGTCCAGCGTGAGCTGGGCCATGATACTTCCCTCGGGCTTGCCCATGACCTCGGACAGCGTCTTGGAGAGCAGGCGCAGCGTCTCGGGCACCTGGACGGAAGACGTAAGGGCGTTGCTGGTCACGTGGACTGAAGGCATCTTGCTTGGTTACTTGGTCGCGGGTTTGATGGCGAATGAGCTGCTGAGAGAGTCTCCAAAAGCCATGGTGAGGTATCCTACAAATGAAGGAGTGAGCGTCAGTGCAGCAGAGTGATGGACTTGATTAGCACTGTTTACGAAGGCTCCTTCAAGGCAATTCGACGGGTTCGCCGCCAAGGGGAGTACGACCAGATCCACCGCTAGAATCTCTGAGTCGAATCCGTTCCTGGCCCGCCTCGCTGCAATACGCGGTCGGATGAGAGCTCAAGCGCCTGGGCGACCGCGTCCGTGAGCGTAACCGAGTGCTCTTGATCCAGCACAATGCCGATCGAGCTATTTGGTCTGTAGGAGTCAGAGAGGGGGGACACGTGCGAGGGGAATCGACTTTATTACTCACTAGTCACGCTGAGCGCCTCGGCTTCTTCCGACGGCCCTAGAACGCGCTGACGACCGAGCCCTTGGAGCCCCAGTTCTCCGCCGGCATGTCCACAAAGTTGAGGAACACGCGGCCGGGCGGGAGCTTCAGCGCCTCAGTCACGGCCTCCGTGAGCGCCTGGGAGGACTTCTTGTTCTGCTCCTCGTTCACTTTGCCGATGCTGCGCACCATCACGAAGGCGCAGGGCTCGTCCGAGCCCTGGAAGAGCATGGGCGTGTCCAGCGTGAGCTGGGCCATGACCTTGATCTCGGGCTTGTCCATGACCTGCGACAGCGTCTTGGACAGCAGACGCAGGGTCTCGGGCACCTTGACGGACGACGTGGGCACGTTGCTGGTCACCTGGACGTACGGCATCTTGTCGCTCTGGCTGCTGATTGCGGAATGGCCAAACACTCTGCTTCCAAAGTGACAAAAGCGGAGTATATATAAGCAAGTTGACGCGATATTGAGAACCTCGTTCTTTCTCCATAAGCAGACCCCTCGGCCTCTTCTCAATCCGCCAGTCAGCGCAACAGCAGTCTAGATGCCGCTCATCCACGTCACCAGCAACGTCGCCAGCAGCAGTCTCAGCGTGGCTAATACCACGTCGGCGCTCTCCAAGCGCTTCGGCGCGGATATGGGCAAGAGTGACCAGAAGCTGGCGGTGGCTCGGTTCACGTTGGACACGCTCGGCCATCATGTGCGGCACGGTCTCAGATCTGCTCCACATACCCTCGGACCATGGTCTCCGTTATTCACATGGCCGCCACGTGCCTCTGTGGCTGCTGTAGTGATCGGTCTGGATGGAGCAAAGGCATGCCAAAGGCCCAGTGGATACACAGTGCAGCGTTCATTACGATTGCTTATTACATGAGCTCCGAGGCGATGGTGCCGAAGCAGCCCCAGTTGGCCGGTGGCATGTCCACGAAGTTGAGGAACACACGGTCGGCGGCCAGGTTCAGCGCCGCGGCCACGGTCTTGGAGAGCGCGGCCGATGTCTTCTTGTTCTGCTCCTCACTCACGAAGCCGATGATGCGCAGGTACACGAAGGCGCAGGGCTATAGAGGCAGAGGTGGGCAAGGTCAGACGAAGGCCAGCGACCTTACGAGTGGACCAGAGAGTAGGCGCTGATTACCGCGTCCGAGGCCTGGAAGAGCATGGGCGTGTCCAGAGTGAGCTGGGCCATGATGCGCTCCTCCGGGACCTGCAGCGTGTCCGAGAGGCCCTTGGACACGGCGCGGATGGCCGCGTCCACCTTGACGGAAGACGAGGGCACGTTGCTGGTCACGTGGATGAAGGGCATGGCTTTGGTCTGTGGCTCTGGCTGGCAGGAGAGGGAATGCGAGCAGCAGTGCTGGTACTCTCAATAGAAGGATTACCGCCTGGCGCTGTTTACGGCGCGGTCCCGATGCAGTAAGCCGCGGCTGTTTACGATGCAGGTCTATGAGACAGACGGGAAGGGAAGCGAAGGTATCAAATGCTTCATTAGGACTCTGTCTAGGCCAGGAGCGTGGCGACGGTGGTGCTGTTGAAGCCCCAGTGCGTGGCCGGGATCTGGATGAAGTTGATGAAGATGCGGTCCGAGGGCACTCGGAGCAGCTCCGAGACCGTGGCGCACACAGCGGCCGAGGTCGTCTGGTTGGCCTCCGAGTCGAAGCGCTCAATGCTGCGCACGTAGACAAAGGCGGCCGGCTCCTGCGTGCCGTTGAAGCTTAGAGACGTGTCCAGCGAGAGCTGGGCCATGAGCAGCTTCTCGCTGCTCTTGCCCATGTCCTGGGCGAACCGCTGGGAGAGCGCTGACGTGGTCTCGGCCACGGTGAGGCTGCTGCTGGTGACGTTGCTGGTGACGTGGATGTAGGGCATCGTGGGGAGGAGGAGGCAGGTTGGATACTGACTTCAACCGACGCATAGCCTGCGTTTGATTGCGTCCGAGCCTGCGCAGCGCCGTCAACAGCCCACTGGACTGATCACGGCACTGTCTACGTCGACAAACGGCCGCCTGTCAGCAGTCTCGTAATCATCAAGAGCCCTGGAGTCACAGAGAGCGCACAAAGCAACAAGCAGCGGACCCGCGACGTGGTCTGTCTCCCTCATGGGCAAGAGAGACACTCACTACACACGCACACATTAGCCATGGGGGAAGTTCATTACACTGTCGAATCAATAGTAAACGGCTTCCTGCTGCCAAGGCGCCGGCTCAGAGCTTGCTGGGCTTGCGCTGCCAGACCCAGTGCGTGATGGGGATCTGCGTCAGGTTGACGTACACGCGCGCCGGGTTCACGCCCAGCGACTTGGCCACGGCCTCCAGCAGGCCCGCGGCGATCTACAAGCGCACAAACAGACACGTGTGAGCACTCGGCCAGACGATGGCTGCTGCACTACAACACCCTCTCACCTTCTTGTTGACCTTGCCCTCGAGGGCGCCGACCGTACGGAAGTCGATGACGGCGCACGGCTCGGTGGAGCCCTGGAAGATCATGGGCGTGTCCACTGTGAGCTGCACCATGGCCAGCTTCTCGGGCACGTTCAGGGTCGCGGCCGTGGCCGTGGACAGGTCGCGCAGCGCGGCCTCGGTCTCGGCGCTCGTCTTCTTGACGTTCGTGGTCACGATCACCAGCGGCATGTTGCTTCTCTGCTTTGCTCCGGAGCCCGAAAGTCGTTAAATGAGCTGCTGGGACCCAAACAGTTTGCATCAACAGTCTCTGCAAGTGATGACGTCACCAGCGTCACCCGCGACAAGTTCAACCAGACGGGATGGAAAGTGTATTGGCTCTACCTACGCATGACCTACTAGCTACTCGGCGTCGTCCTCGTCGTCCTCTCCGTCATCGTCGTCGTCCGTGCTGCCTTCGCCCTCGATCACGCTGATCGTGACCTCGTTCTCGAGATCGCAGCCCACGTAGCCGTCGCAGATGACCGAGAGCTGGAATGTGTACTCGCCGATCTGCTCGGGCGCCGTGAACTCCAGCTGCACGTTGGCCTGCGCGCTGGCGAACGGCACGCGCTTGATGCTCAGCAGCGTGTTCTTCTTGGCGTCGCCCAGCACGATCCACCAGTTCTCGGCCTTCTTGGCCGGGTAGTGGCAGGCGTTGACCAGGCCCAGCTCCTTCTGCTCATCGCCTTCTTGTTCGTCGGCGTCTTCGTCGTCGTCGGCGCCTTCACGCTCCAACTGCACGCGCACTCCGACGGTGGAGCCACTCGGCAGGTTCTTGCCGTCGTTCACCACCTTGGTCTGCACGTTCACGTCCGGGTAGGCGTTGCAGAACTTGGCCACGGCCGACATCTTGGCGTTGCTGAACGGCAGCAGCTCCTGTCTTGCGTCGTCCTCCATGCTCAGAATGTCCAGCGGGGTCTCCACGTCCTCGTCCAGCTTCATCTGCTTCATCTTGGCCAGAATGTCCTGCGTGAAGAACGGGATCTGCAGCAGCGGCGAGTCGCTCGTCCATTGCGCCTGCACGACCATCTGTGCCAGATCCATGGCCGCGAGCGCGGGCTTGAGCCAGCCATTGGAGCTGATCACATCCACCATGGCGTGGATCAGTCGCACGGCATGGCTGAGGATGAAATCCAGATCCAGACGCAGGGCGGGGCTCAACTGGTCGTGCTGCTTGCTGAAATGCATCTGCAGAAGCACGTTGACCTTGACGTGCGGCTGCGAGTAATCGCCACCCGCAGCGATCGGGAATTTGAGGTGCTTGGCCAGCTTGGCCAGCTTTTCTTCTTCGCCGAATCGACTTGGCAGCTCGCTAAACTCAGTCGCAGAAGACAGGATCGTGAGCAGAGCTTTCTGCTTGGATGTGGCCGTCAAACTGCACGCGAACAGTTCGATCGTGGTGTACTTGATGTAGTAGTAGGCCGCGATCATACCCAGATTCAACGGCGTGAGTCGCTCTTCGTCGTCTTCTTCCACCACCTGGATGCAGCGCGATTCCTCGAGCGCATTCACAGTCGTTTCCACCAGTTCGGACAGGTGGTCCGAGAGATGCACGTTGGTGGCGCCTTGCAAGTTGTAGTAATTCGGGTTCTTCATCAGACGGCGGTACATGAACGTCCACGTGAGGTAGTCCACGGCCTCCTGCTTGCTTTCAATGGTCTTCGTCACGATCTCGGCGTTGATGTGGTCGCTGAGGAAGTGCTCCAACTGGGATTCCACCGGCAGCGGGTCGTACAGGAACTTGGCATAGAACTTCTTCTTTGAGCCGTGGCACATCAACACGCACTTGACGGCATTGGCCGACGGATCGTTCGCAAACTTGGTCATCTGGAACACATCAGCCAGCTGGTAGTCCACGTAGCGGTGCTCCTTGCCGTCGTAAAACTGCGTGCCCATGACGACCACCATGTACGAATGGATCTGAGAGCTGCGAAGCTCCCATGCCATCGAATGCGGCACGATCAGCACCTGGATCTTGCCCTGAGCGAACGAGTCCAGGACAAACTCACGATTCCGCTTGGACATGCGATCGTTGCAGTAGCCCACGCCGTTTTCCATGGTCTGAAGCAGCGCAGGGTCCTCCGCAGGTAGCTCCACGATGACGTCGTCGGAATCAGTGACAAACTTGTGAGGATCGTTCTCGGCGAGCGCAAACGTGATCAGATCAATAGCGCTGAGTTGCGCTTGCTTGGCCGACGGAACGAAGAGCAGTACCGGTTTCTTGGCCGCTTGGTTCGCAATTGTATTGTAAACAGGTTTGGACATAGCCAGCATGCGGGATGAAAAGTCGTTGACATCGAATCCCTGGACGCGGATTTCCAACGGTTGAGGACGGACGTTCGGGTGGAAGTTGAAGATTCCATCCACGGGGTTGGCGCCTAGCCACTCGCCAACATCACGAGCATTGGCAATGGAATTGGAGAGAGCGATGATGCGAGTCCGGTTGCCAGCACTGGCCTTCTTGTCAACATCAGCGGCGATGAACCGCATACGTGACATGATAATCTCAATCGTCGGCCCGAATTCACCGCCACCCACGAAATGAATCTCATCCATAATAAATAGACTGATGTTCTGAATGCGCTTGCGCTGCTTCCATCGTCTGGACAGAACATCCCACTGGGTCGGCGTCGCAATCAACAGATTCGCACTCGCTAACAGACGAAGATCAGCTGACGAATCGCCGGTGAGCTGGCAGACGTTCTGCTGCCAGAAACTTTGTTCCCCAAACTTGGCATTCCAATCCTCAAATCGCTCCTTGCAGCTCGACTCCTTGGGAGTGATATACACGAGCAGATGGTCTCCAAATTCGTCGCCTGCTTCATTCGGTTGGCCAAGTTTCAGAAGCGTTTTCATGATGGCCAGCTCGGCGAGCACATTCTTGCCACTTCCTGGTGGAGATCCGATAAACAAATTGCTGTCCGATTCCAGGATGCGTGGCAGAACCTGAGTTTGAATCGGATTCAATCGCTTGAATCGCCAAGGGTTCGGATTTTGTCGGCCGGTCACGCTCTTGAGGAATGATTCCGCACGTTGCTTCTTACCACTAGCGAGCTTCAGCAAAACGTTGTTCACATACAGAGGCTGGAGATCCAGCAGTTCGGTAGGTGGTGAATTCTTCTGCGGTAGAATGAGCTTGTGGAACGACACTGGCAGCAAGCTTTCGCAGTGAATCCACTTGTCGGAAATGACCTTGATGTAATACAGCGGTGCCAATGGCTCAAACAGCGGCATTGTGAAACTCAGATACGTCTCCTGGGTGGCAAAACGACGCTTGATCAAGAGCCACTCATGGTGCAAGATGGTTTCACCATCAACATCCTGGACGAACACCCAGAAACCCTCAGCGTTGCCATGGATCTCGCGGTTGAATTCGAAATCAGGCGCCACGGTCAGATCCACCTTCAGCATGGAGCGCGTGATCGGTTGCACGTGTGCAGACAACTCCAGCTTAGGGAACTGGTGGATCAGCTTGTACAGTTGCTTGCCAAATTGCGGATTGTTAATCAATTGTCCAAGATCGGCAGGTTCCAAATCAGCATACTTCTCCCACGAAATATCCTTCTTCTCGATTCGCTTCAAGATCATTTCTGGGATCACTGGCGCAAACTGGCGCAAAGGAGAGTGGGAGAGCCACATTCGCTTATCCACCATCTTGCAGAAGCTCAGGAATCGCTCAGAGAGCGACGCCCATCCACGGTTCAACGAAATCTCAAACAGTGCTCGGAAAATACGCGCAGCCGATTGGTGAATGTGCGCCATATCAGCCAGCAACGCAAAGCCGTCCAGTTTCAGCCGAGAGATGTAAGCTTGCAGCAGCACGTTCACCTTCGCAGAACCACTTCCAACACCTGCGCTCGCAGAGTTCGACGCCGCCAGCGATTCCTTGACCGGAACAGGCACGCGTTCCAGCAGCTTCACAAGCTCCAGCTTTTCTTCAGACCGGATGATCACGTACTTGAATTCGTTCGAGAGCGAGAACAGACGCAGGATCTCAATATCCGACATGTGCGGCTTCAGGTACTCATTGTACGTACTGATCGAGTCGTGTACAATGTAGTAGTGACTAGCCACACGTCCCAGAGCGGTGACCTGGAAAAGACCAGATCGTCGTTCGTACTTGATCAGGTTGTGCTTCGCAAGTAAAGTAGCCGCAGAGTGGACCAGATCCGTTCGGTATTGGAGCAGAGTCGGGTCTGTTTGACGATCAGCCATGGAGATACCGTACAGAGTCGGGTTGCGCAGCATTCGGATGAACAAGTACGTGTATCCAAGCCAAGTCGCAGCCTGAGCGATGTTCTGAACACTCCCAAGCACGATCTCAGCGTTCAGATTATCCGAAAGCTTGGACAGCATTTGGGATTCCACTGGCAGTTGCTGGTTCATGAGCGACAGGTAGTAAGTCAGCTGCGAGTGTTGGGTGATGATGATACCTTCACCCTGCGTATCGTACTGAACACGACCAGCACGACCAAGCATCTGCAAAATATCCAGCGGACTGAGCTCGCACCAATCACCGCGCTCCGCATTGTAAATCTGCGTGCCCTTGATGATAACTGTATGCGCGGGAAGGTTCACACCCCAAGCCAACGTCGACGTACTCACGAGCACCTTCAAGTGACCATCGGCAAAAGCATTTTCTACAAGCGTACGGTCCTTGCGCTTCATGCCGGCATGATGGATACCAAAGCCATACGGCAGCAGATCCTTCAGATCTTCATTACGCTCGATCTTTTCAGCTTCCTCAAGCAGCACTTCACTGGATGCAGAGTTTGGTCGGATCAGCTTCGCCAGCGTATCATTCTCAACAAAGAGATCGCGAAGCGCCTGAGCTGTTGATGCTGTTTCTTTTCGCGAGTGCACAAAGATCAGGACCTGGTTGTCTAGCTCCGCTTGTTCCAGCACCTTCTCGTAACAGATTTCGTTCATGAGAGCGAAACGCTTGATCGCCTTCTTCTCCATGATGCCAATGTACTGCTGCTGCAGAGGCACCGGGCGGTAGCTTGAGTCAAAGTAAAACAGTCCCTTGCTGGGGTCCACACGCAGGAACGCTGCGACATCCTCGTAGTTCGGAAGTGTAGCCGACAAACCCACCAGTCGAACCATTTGTTGGGTCGTTTCCACGTTACGAATGGTTCTAGCGACGAGAGCTTCCAGGACGGGGCCACGGGTATCGTGCAACAGATGAATTTCATCGATGATAATCAGTCGCACGAGCTGAGTGTACGTGCGATCATCACCAGACTTGCGCGTGATGATATCCCACTTCTCAGGCGTAGTGACAATGATCTGGGTGTTGAACAGCTGCTCGCGGGACAGGTTTTGATCGCCTGACAATTCGCGCACTTCAATGCCGTACGAAGACGTCAGACGAGCGGACAAGTTGAGCACCACTTCCTGCACCAGAGCCTTCATTGGCGCCACGTACACGATCTTGAATGAGTTCAGGTCAATCGCGCCAGTCTCGGGGTCGCGCGCCTTCATGACTTCGTGCAGAATCGTCAGCATGGCAACGTTCGTCTTACCTGCACCGGTGGGCGCACACAGCAGCAAGTTCTCACTGCTTTCAAACGCGGCCGGGAACATCTTAGACTGCACGCGGTTGAGAGAATCCATGTTCTTGAACGCACCCTGCGCCCACGTGGGCAGCGTCGAGATCTTAATGCGCGCCTTCTCTTCTTCGGCTGCCACCTTCGTGCGAACGGCCGGGACATGAACTTCTTCATAGCCCTTCTTCTGAGCACGCCACGTTCCTTCGGGCAGTCGGCATTCCTTGTTGCTCATGAGATGACCACCGTCCTGGAACGCCAGCGATTCCACGTCAATGTAGTGCTGCGGGATCTTCTTCGGTCCAGACGCACTGAGCTCCGCCTTCATCTCAACATCGTCGTCACTGTCCTGCACGCCATTGCCAGCCTCCTTTTGCTGCAACTTGCGCAGCTTGTTGGCTTCAGCACGGGACGTAGTCTCCATGGCGCCGATACGATCCTGCATCCAGGAATCAGCGGACGCCGTGGTCGACAGCTGCTGCAGGATCTCGCTGCCTTCGCCATTCAGACTCTCGTCCGTTAGCATTTCCTGCTCGATCAGCGCGCGCTCCTTGTCGTCCTGCGCCTGTTTGAGCCGAGTGCAGTACAAGACCTTGGCTCGGTTCTCCAGCAGCAGCTTGATGAAGTCAAACTTGTCGTAGTCCAAGAGCAGCACCAATCGGTTTTCGCAGGCGCTGAGGTCGCTGCCCGAGTCCTTGAGGATCACCAGTACATCTTCGGCCAGCTTGGCGCTGATCTCGGCGTCCTTGTAGAACTTGGACACCTCACGCTGCAGCCAGAAGGCGTCGATCGCGTGCACATTCAGTCGGTACTTTTGCTCACGCTCGTCTTCGTCGTCGTACGACTCCTTCAAACGCATGCCTTCGCGCGTGGCGTGCGCTGCCTGTTCGTTCTCGTCGTCGTCGGCGTCGTCGTCTTCGTCCTCGTGCACTTCGTCTAGATCCGACTCCTCCTCATTGTCCTCCTCGTCAAAGACCACGGCCACGCCCATTTCCTTGTCCATGATCTCGTCGTCGTCGCCAGCAGCTCCGTTGGCGGCATTGGCGTCCTCGCCCTTGTCGCCGCCCTCGGGGAAGAAGTCCGTCACGCGCTTGCCGCAAACGACCAGGCGGCTGAACGTGTCCGTATCGATGTGCTTGAGCAGCGCGCGCACTTCCTTGTGTTTCACGTCGTCGCGGTAGGTGTCATTCTTGAGGATGCTCAGCACCTCCTCGGCCGTGCCGGCCAGGATCTCGCCCGGCTGCGCGCCCAGCGACTGCGCCACGACGCTCAGGATCTGTTCGTACGCCTCCTGGCTCTGTGCGTTGCGCGGGTGGTACGACGCGGACTCGAAGGCCGAGCTCTCGCTCAGGATGCTCGTGCGCGCAGCGGCCAGACCGCCGGTCGTAAACAGCACGCTCTTGCGTGAAGCGCTGGAGAGATCCGCGGCCGCGTCGTCGCGCGTGAGCTGCTTGATACGCTTCTTCAGCTGCGCCTCCGAGTCGCCGTCGGCGTTCTCGCGCTTGCTGGCGCTGCGCTTGTGCACGGGCGCGCTGGCCCGCTGCGCGCGGTCGCCCATGCGGTAGGTGAGCTTGCCGGCCAGCGACTCGACCTCGCCCGTGGCCTCGTCCGGCCGCCGCCGCGACTCGTGGTCGGCCTGCAGCACCAGGTTGGAGTTCTGCGTGTAGGCATACTGCCGCGACCGCGCGAAGTCTTCGGCCATGGCTCTGTCACTAAGGCCCAACGGAAGCGCTTACCTTGCGCCTTTGCCTCCCGTTACGATGGCGAAGCGACTGCCAACACCCAAAGGCTCGCACCAGGGCAATTCATTTCGAATGCAATTCAATACAGACGGATATAATGAATTGATGCAATCAATTCAATGTGGATATGTTATGATGTGAAACATGGAAACGGATATTTGTTAGAAATGTTAAATACCTACCAGGGCATTGAGATCGACAATGGCGAACTATTCGGCACTCAGCGCCCGCTTGGTCTCATACAATTGGCGGTCCTTCAGCTGATACCGGATCGCAGCAGTGCGGCCGTCCCGTGCGGCCACCTCGAGCGCGACATCAGTGCAGCCCATCAAGCTAATATTCTGACGAAGCCACCGGACGCCATGCAGATGGCCTTCGCGCTCAGCTAAATCCATTGGGCCGTTCGAGACGAGTTGAGTATGCATGTGCCATGTCGGGCCAACTTCTGGCCTGCCTCGCGTAATACTGTGCAAACACCTTCCGGTCCAATTCGCTTGCAGCCATTGGACCAGCTCCAGGACCTCGATCGCACGCTGCAAGCGCTCACGCCGAAAGGATTCCGTCGTGCCAGCCCACTCTTGGGCCGATAAACGATCCAGAATCCGTACGAACCCGTGCATCGATGCGGTCTCGAGCGTCCAGTCGGATGGCAGATACGAATCAATGGTTTTGGCCACATGAGGCACAGCAGCTACATCCACATGGACTCGACAGACCACGGCCACCGAGGTCCAGACCAACGGCTCCTGCGTGGAAAGCGCGCTCTTGCATCGCTTAGATTCCATGCTTTCTGTGAGATCCGAAGGCCCTGTTGGGGAATGGGAAGGGGAGCGGACCTGTTCCCGGTACGACTCCACGTTGAATCTACTAGTATGCGCTTAGCACAATTGAAGGAGCCAACACGCCTCAGGACACCACCACTACTGTAGAGCAGGAATGAGTTAACTCATTCCTCAATCTCCGCTCTCGGGGCCAAGCCAAACCAACCAACCAACCACTATCTTCCTCATCGCCATGAAGTTCGTCGCTCTCGTCATCGCTGCCATCGCCACGATCGCCCAAGTGACCGCCGAACCCACGAATGCAGCGGTCGAGCAGCCGGCTCTGCGCGGACTCAAGGCCAACAAGGGGAACTGCAGCGGCCTGGGCAAGGGCCAGTGCTATCCGTCGACTGGCTGCGTCTGGAGCGGCTGGTGCCACACCTAGATGCTAGGGCCAGTGAGCTCTCGATGGTCGTCGTAATCAGTGTAACCGAGATCCAGTCTTTGCTT
>JAADVF010000582.1:0-18677 GCA_023334555.1 Elongisporangium undulatum | reverse complement strand
ACCGTTTTGACTTGAACTCTACTTCTAATGGCAGGCGGTTTGATCGGGAGTGTTGCTGAAGGTGGATGAGCTGTGCAATCTTAGTCATCTATGTGCAACTGCGTGGTCTCTGCAGCTGGAGTGCACAACAACGGCCGTATAGAGCTTCTCGACAATTCCACTCAACCGTGTACTGTACGTGCATACATTTCTTCGAATGGCATCAAGTTTCTTCAAGCGTTTGTAGCGTGATACCGAACCAATTGCATGTCTGACGCTCTCGTGAAGCAATGCATCACTGTTTGGGATCATGCAAGGAGGAGCACGACCCCCGGGGCTACTCTTGTTCATACTGTACAAGACAAAAGTTGGACGAAACACTAAAGTCACAAACGCTTCAGTTCAGCTGGCTGCCATGATTGACAAGCACTCGAGGGTGTCTGTCGTTCGCACTAGTAGCCTGCGTAGAACGTTCAAGTAGTTGCAAGCGCAAGAGCGTACGTTTGCTATGCGCATGAGACGAAGAGCTGCTTGTTTCGATGGAGAAGGCGCGCCACGCATCGCGCAACATGCGTGCATGCAATCCACATCAAAGCAGATCGGCGTGCAGTCAGCTACAAGATGCTCTTTCTTTGCGCACTGCATCAATCTCAATTCTTGAGGGGAGAAGTGCCACGAGCAATCTCCCTCTCGAGCCCAGGGCATTCCGAATTCCAGAACAATGCAACTGTATCACTACTTGACTGACAGACTGTCGCCAAGCTATCGACAGCATTCTAAGAACCCCAGACGTCCACGCTTTCTTTCGCTCTCGCTTTCGGGAGAAACAGCGAGAGTGGCACCTTGCTTGCTGACTGCCGCCCGCGATTTCGGAAGCGTTTGCAACATTGGAACATATCGACGACGTTTCTCTCTGTAAAATGTCTACCTTTCACTATTAATATTATGTATTTATTCAGTTTGTAACGGTATGTACATACATAGGAGCTCTTGGGGTCGTCGTCAACAACAAACAACACTATATCAACTAGACAGTGCATACATTCTTGTCCTTTATCCCAATAGCGCTTTGCGCCAGTTTCTGATAGGTCTCAGCCTTTAAATGGTTTGCATTTGCTCCAAATTGCTCAATCTGTCTGTATCCTGTATGATTTAATATCTTCAGCACCGCGACTCCCTGGGAAACCCTATAGTCAACCCTGCACTTGCACTTCAAGAATCCGCACTTCCAAAAGGCAACGGTTTCTGTGTCGGGAGGATGTACCGTAGCTCCACATGACTTGGCGTTTGTATGCGTAGAAGCCGGAGTGTCCAACCGTGAACCCGTCTGGCGCACACCGGCGGAGGATCCGCAGGCATCCTCCCGCTCCTGCATCACGCGTGGGAAGTGGACAGGAAGACATGCTGCCACCCACCCATCACGGACCGGCGTGAGCACGACAGCTGGCTGGCTGCCAGCCATGAGAGCACACGCGGTAAGCCGGTTCCTGTTCGTTCTCACTCACTTCTCAATCCGCCGTCTAGGTCCGATACCGACTCCAGCCCTCCGTCCATTCACAATGAAAGTGTTCGCTATTACCACGCTCGCCGTCACCGCTGCCGTGGTCGCCCCTGCTGCCAACGCCGCGACGTGCACGCTCACTGGTCTGACCACGCTGCTCACGACCACGGAAGCCATCACGTGCGCCTCGGACTCGGGCTATTCATTCACGTCGCTGACTGTGCCCTCGGACTCGGTCAAGGCTCTGATGTGCAAAAGCACGTCCTGCCAGAAGCTGCTCGCGGAGATCGAGGCCTTGAACCTTGGCGACTGCACGATCGGCACGATCTCGCTCTACACGGACCTGCTCGACCCCATCGTGGCCTACTGTACGGCCAGCTCTTCGACCTCCGCTTCGGCCTCTGCCGGCTCTGCTGCCTCCACGTCGACCTCCACATCGACCTCGGCCTCGACGGCTTCGTCTGCGGCCTCCGCGTCTGCCACCAGCACCGGCTCCTCGGACAGTACTTCTGAAGCTTCGGCTGGCTCTGCGTCGTCCTCGGACTCTGAAAGCGAAGCCGGCTCCACGTCCGAGTCCGAGTCGGATGCCGGCACGGAGTCCACCGCCAGCGCGAGCGAAGACGACACTGTCGAAGTGGCGTCCACGACCGACTCCGGAAGCTCTGGCTCGTCGACCAGCAAGTCCTCCGCCAGCACGTCGGGCTCGAGCTCCAAGGCCAGTTCCTCGACCACCACGAGTGGAGCCTCCGCCGTGTCCATCGCCAAGGGCGCCCTCGCCACGGCCTTCCTGGCCGGTGCTGCCATGTTCCTGTAAGCAAACGCGTCATGAATCCACACAGCCTCGCCCTCTCTAGCCCATGGATCGCACATGGATGGACGATCGTTCTCAGTGTCTTTTATATAAATCCAGTGCCCCTGTTGTCTTTGAAATGCTCCATCTCTTGCTGTCAGTTTTGCTGCTGCGCTTCAGGATCAGTCAGCCGTGCGTTTCCGCCCACACGTTCTTCGAAGGCTCTTCACAGGTCGCGCCGGCTATTAATACGCCCCATATTAACGCGATGTTGGGGCTCGCGCATCCTGGCTGCTGTGGCACGCATTGCTTGCTCAAGGGCCACACGCCTGTCATGATCGCATGGCACCAGCAAGCGCCAGTCGTTACGAAGGACGGCGTTATTATTTGCTCTATCCCACACGTGAGCGCAGACTGACGCAGGAGATGGCACTTCTTGCGCTGTTCTCGCCTGGGGAATGGCGTCTGCATCGATCGAAGCCTCTTCCGGAAGCACTCCAGTTGCAGCGACAGGTAACATGGGAGGATCCAGGCAGCTGACGCCATCATGCAGTTCGCTTACAGAGTCGTCCTCTTGTTGTTACTTCAGCCGGCAGCGGAAGCGATGTGGAAGTGCCGTCTTCGCTTGAGACGATCCCACCACCAACGACCAGCAAAGTCTCGACCACAACCACTCCAACACCGACAGTAACAACACAGACTCCAACACCAACACCAACAACGGCAACAGCGGCACCGACAACAACCTCGACTAATGCATCTATCCAGGTCCAGAATGAAGCAACTCCGATTCCTTCACCAGAACCACCAACGCAGGCGCCAACTACGACCCCTACAGCTTCAGCCGAAGCAACTACCGAGCCCGTAGTGACATCGTACGACTCAGCCACTTTGCCGCCTGGAATGGACGCTGACAGTGTGCTCCAGGGCGGTGAGCTCTTGGGCGTTGAGACCACAGCGACGAGCACGAACGCCACTACGGTGTACAACTACACCATCGTCATCCAGAAGGGAGATCACATGGACGTTGTGACTCAAATAGTCAACCACACGGCGTCGTCTTTGGCGGAAGATTCCAGTGCTTTCGTTGCCGGATCTTCAGGCACAGGCACAGGTACGCACGCATGCGACCAATTGCAACCCAATGGGCCCATTAATCACTCTGTTTCTTGCTGATCCAGACGCGTATTCAACAGCGACCGGAGCATCCAAGTTCAAAGAGGAGACTGTTGTCGAACTCATCATCGCAGGCTGCGCTCTCGTGTTCCTGGTCGGGTTTGTGCTCTTAAGACGACGCCTCAATGAGCTCGCCTTGAGTAAGTCGCCCGTTGCAGGGAATGGAGCGCGCCCCCACGCTTCAGATCCAGCGCTTTCAGGCCCTGAAAGCTGCAGCGCGGAAGAGTATCGAGAGCTCGCAGTGTCGTCTGGGAAATTCTCCATGGCGTCCACTTACCGCTCGAGTCGATTCATGAGCGCAGGCCCTTGGGATGACCCAGCGATCGTCGCCGCGCGCATCCCATTCGATCACGTGGAGATCCAGTCGTTCGTGTGCCGAGGAGGCTACGGCGAAGTGTTTCGAGGCACCTATCGTGATCAGACCGTCGCGATCAAGAAGCTTCTGCCTGAGAACCGCAAGGAGCTGGTGCAGATCGAGGCGTTTTTGAGTGAGATCAAGGTGCTGAGCGCACTGGACCATCCTCGGATCGTGACGTTCCTAGGCGTGGCTTGGGAATCGCTCAGCGAGCTGATGGCGATCTCCGAGTTCATGCTGGGTGGGGATCTGCGCACGCTTCTCATGCAGTACCAGGAGATCGATCATCCCGCGGGGTTCACGGCTGGCAAGCTCAAGATCGCGCTGCACGTCGCCCACGCGCTCACGTATCTGCACTCGCTCACGCCCGTGGTGCTGCACCGCGACCTCAAGTCGCGCAACATCCTGCTAACGCCGGAATTCGACGCCAAGGTGACCGACTTCGGGTCGTCTCGCGTGCGTGAGGACTGCACCATGACCGCCAGCGTCGGGTCTTCGCTCTGGATGGCGCCCGAAGTCATGATGGGCAAGCGATACGACGAGAAGGCCGATCTGTTCTCCTTCGGCGTCGTGCTCTCGGAGCTGGACCGCCATGAACTTCCGTACGCACACGCTGTTCAGAAGGACGGCCGACCGATGTCGGAGACCGCCATCCTGCAGATGGTCTCCACGGGAGCGCTGCGCGTCAAGTTCTCGGACCAAGTGTCTTCGGCCATGCTGTCGCTGGCCACGAAATGCGTGGCGTTGGACCCAACCGGCCGGCCGAATGCGGCCGAGGTGCTGTACCAGCTTCAGCTCATCAGCCGCCAGTGACCAGCGCTGAGCTCACGTTCGTGTTGCCGACTATTGGCACCCGCCAGTAACGTCCGGACGCCTTCCCCCTTCACCCAACGCAACACAGAAGGCTGGAGAATTGTACGCACAGAGGTCCGCCCTTGCTCCTACGATCGACGAACGTGGTTGAGACGACAGGTTGACTGGCTCGCAACGAAGCAACAGTCCGCTGCCGTCGCGTTGCGTCGTGTTGCGATCGCATGCTTCGCAAAGAGCGTACAGAGCGCCGTGTGTGTGTAAGTGGAGTCGTCCAAAAATCAATTCTCGGAGGCTGTGGTCGACACAGCACTCGTACAATTTTTGCTGAAAGCCGAGGACGCAGTTGCTCCACACGTTCGATTTTCTACGTACTGTACAGTATCTCCGCGCGGATGCAGTCAGTCAGGCGGTCAGTTGGTCCGCCCAGAGGGAGGCGGACCAAACGGTGAGGAGCCTCCCGTGCAAGAGTTCAGACGCCCAGACTGATAAGAGGGTGGGTGCACAGGGGCGGGCCAACGTGGGTTGGCAATGATGCGCCAAGCCACAACTCGTTCAAGGTCGTGTACATCGTACACTTTCGCCTGCATCAGGTTTGAAAGGTTGCCATTCCTTCTGCCGAACCTGTTGGGCACTTGACTCTTTTAACTCGGCACAAATTAGCTCACCCGCGCCTGGATCTTTCTGTCATCCCCATGTGTTTGTGTTGAACCCCGCTTGTTCCCCCCTATTGAAGTGGGTTTTCTATGCGTACGTACGCAAAAGTGGGATAGCCACAGCCTTTCGTAACGCTTTTCCACCAATCCGTTTCTTCATCTGAACACTTTCCACCAATCCTAGCACGCCAGTGGGATCTCTTGCCGGTTACGTTCTGACAACGATGAGCCGATCGTTCGAATCGGGGGCCGCATCGTGCCGCGAGAGTTCAGTGACGACTGCACAGGGGACGCGCGCTCGTCCCCCCGCGGCTTTGGGCTCAACGCACAACGCAAGTCGAGTCTTTCGTCTCGAAACCAACCTCACGAGGTACTCGGTACTAGTATCCGCCACTAGTGCCCTCACTCACGCCGCGGCTTTTCTGACGCCGCGCGTACATTGAGCCGATCGCCGCAAGTGATCCCTCGCCCCAGTGACATTCTGCCCACGCCAGCGTACGTGTACCACAGCGTCCGCTCCGTTCCGTTCCCTCCTCCTCCCCTCCTCTCCTCTCCTCCTCCGTGACCCTGGCGTATGCTCGCGGCATGAGTAACAACAGCACGCAGAGCGGAGGAAGCCCTGTGGTCGAGCGAGACGAACGCACGCACCCGATCAAGCCCATGAGCGCGGCCGCGCACGCTGAAGCGCTGCGTCTGGCCGCGCAGGATGGAGACCTCAAGACACTCACAGCACTGATCCAGGACCACGACGCAGTGGCCACGCAGAAGGCGCTCGAGATCACTGACGAGGATGGCTTCACGGCGCTGCATCTCGCCTGTGTGTGCGACCACGAAGATGCCGTGCGCGAGATTGTCACGGCCGGCGCGCAGCTCGAGACCACGACACAGGAAGGCTTCACAGCGCTGCACTTCGCGGCTTGGAAGGGCGCAATGGCCATCGTGGAGTTCCTCACGGCCCAAGGCGCAGATTTGAATGCGACTGATGTGGACGGCAATGACGCCATCTTCATTGCACAGACCAACGGCCATGAGACCGTGGCTTCCTATCTGCGGTCTCTGACCAAAGGCAGCGACAAGCAGTCGTCGAGCCAGGCTTCTCCCATCCAGAGCAACACTTCGACGGAGCACAAGGACGCCCACGAGACGTCTAAGTCTCTGTCAGAGCACGAGAGTGAGCAGGAGCTCGAGACACAGCTCTTGAGCCAGCGCGACAGTGAAGTGGACTCGGACGGCGCCACGCCGTTCCATCTCGCGGTCATTCACGGCCAACTGGAGACCGTGAAGCTTTTGTTCCAGCGCGGCGCAAACATTGCAGCGACGCTTCCTGGCGGTGCGACTGGTCTGCATCTAGCTGCCTTCCACGGGTACGCGGACATCGTGTCGTTCTTGAAGAACGAAGGACTGGACATCAACCAGGCCAAGGACGACGGCACCACAGCTCTCCATGACGCAGCAAGCCAGGGCCACGTCGCCATTGTGGAGTATCTGCTAGCCAGTGGAGCTCAAGTGGATGCTGCTCTGGACTGCGGCACAACGCCATTGCACAAGGCCGCTGCCGGCGGCCACGTGCAAGTGGCTGAAGTGCTGATCGCCCAAGGCGCCAACATTGATGCAATCACCAAGGACTACCAGTCACCGTCATCCAACGCATCGCTTCGTGGGCGAGCTGAAGCTCAGGAATTGGTCGACGCTGGTTCCGTGAAGGCAGCAAACGACATTGACGACCGTGCGTCCAGCCGAAGCGACGAGTCCGATACGTCGAGTCAGATCGCGCTCTGTCTGGCTGCTCAGAACGGACATTTGGACATGGTCAAGTACTTGCTGGACAACGGAACGGTGCCCGAGCAATACATCCAAGGCGACGCAGCTCCAGTCAAGCACCCTCTGCTGGTGGCTGCTAGCAACGGCCACCTCGATGTCGTGCGCTACCTGTTAGCCCATGACATCTCGTCCAAGATCCAAGACGCGCCGTCGAAAGTTCTCTGCGCGGCGTCTGAGAACGGGCATCTCCAAATGGTAGAGCATGCCCTCGCGCAAGGGGCCAACATTGAAGCTACTCATGGTCGCAAGCAGGCCACGCCGCTGATCCTCGCAGCGCGTAATGGTCATCTCTCGGTTGTGCTGCACCTGCTCTGGAGCGGAGCCAACCTGGAGGCCACGACCAAGGTCAACGGATACACTGCGCTCCACCAGGCGGCTCGCTATGGCCACCTCAACGTTGTCAACAGTCTGCTTTTGAATGGAGCAAACGTGGATGTGGTGGGAACGCAGCGTGACTCCACGCCGCTGCATCTTGCGGCTGAATCTGGCCATGCTGAAAGCGTCCGCTGCCTGCTTTCGTTCCAAGCCAACGTCCATGCCGTTCGCAAGAATGCCATCACAGCATTGCATGTCGCGGCGGAACGTGGTCACGCAAGCGTCGTGAGCGAACTACTCTCGCACGATGCGGAGCTGGAGGCCGTCGCTCAGAACGGCATCCGTCCGCTGTACCTGGCTAGCTTCTGTGGCCACTTGGACGTCGTGGAGCTGCTGGTGTCCACGGGCGCCAACATGGAGGCTGTCACAGGCAAGCATTTGACTACGCCTCTGCGAGCTGCAGCGTCCAAGGGGTTCCTGCCAATTGTCAACTACTTGCTGCACCGCGGAGCGAACCCAAATGCGCAGCAGGACGACGGATCCACCTGCCTCCACAGCGCGGCAGCCAGTGGCTTCGACGAAATCATCAAGACCCTCATCAAACACGGCGCGAACCCGGACCAAGTGGACCGCAAGGGCCGCAGCCCCATCCACTACGCGTCCACGGAGGCAGTCCGTCTCCAGCTACGCCTCGCCGTGCTCAAGTTCCACTGGCAGCGCCAGGGCGTGACCAAGGCCGCATAGGCAGGTCGCCATGTACCAAGAAACCTTTGCCTTTGAGATTGCGATAGAGCACCACGATATAGAGATGCATACCACATTATTTAATTAACAGGAGCGGGGGCAATGGTAATAGATACGTAATGAACACAGCAAGCTGCTGAACTTGTTGGAGCTGTTTTCTTTGTGAAGCCAGCTGGTGAATGGTACTAAGGCCCCACCAGTTCGCACTCATGCCTGCGTACGTCGTTATGGCTGACAAGAATTTGAGCAAGTTCTGGTGCGGAGCCACCACGCCATCGCTCGGCGAGTCGAACAAGTGCGCCTGGTTGAGTCTGATGAAATTCCTCTTGCGTCTGTCCTGCTCGCTCTTGTCTGCCTTATTGTCGGTTGCGCAGACGTTTATGTTATTGTACACCGGTAGGAACGTGTTCCAGCTGAGCCACGGCATGCGATCGGGTGACCGGCCCAAGTTTACCGCCGAGAGATTGCGAGCGCAGGTGTCGAGGCTACCAGCTGGTTGAAGTCGTACTGGAATTTGCCTCGAAGGTCAGCGGCGGATAAGTACTTGGAGATATTGAAGATCGACGCAGGCAGCAGCAGCGGCGCAAAGTACTGGATGAAAACCTGCAGTAGTATGGCGTCTTCTGGTTGGGGCCCGTAGAAATTGCCATTCAGAGACCCCGCGAGGCTGATGGAGGCGGCTACGTTGTGGTCGTCCATCTCTTCGATCACAGCGCGTGTGATAGCACTGACTTAGGCGTGCGCGAGGAAGATGTAGCCATTTGGCAGACTTTGAACGGCTTTTGTCTGTTTATTCCCGGTGGATAAATCTGTACGATGGCCACGCGTACACTTTCGATAGCAAGTGCGCGAACATCTCGATCACTATCTCCTTAGTGCAGGAGAGGATAAACATACTGCCTGTACGCACTCACAAACGTACAATTGTCCGTGTCTTCAAACCAGCAAGCGTGCGGAGCGCCAGTGACGTTGTGCAGATGCAGGTGTCCAGCTTTGTCCAGCGTCTTGAGGTCATAGCTGTCGGTCGTGTACTCGACCGTTTGTTCCATCGGCAGCACCGTGAGGTTCTCGAGCTTGGTCTCGATCTCTTGTGTGCTGCCGACTTCACTGTATTGTCCAAGGAAGGCGCTCTGGTACGGAGAATTCACGCCATGGCTGTTTGAGTCGGACAAAATTGCTCTTGCGTCGAGCCTGCTCCGAGACGCAAGTCGTATCGTTCTTGGTACACACGTTCACGTTGTTGTACACTGGCAGAAACGGGTTCCAGCTGAGCCGCGGCGTGCGATCGGGTGCGCGATACGTGTTGGCGTACGAGCGATTGGCGCTGACTGCTGGAGTCGGTCCTGTGTTCTGGATGAAATGCTTCAGCGAAGCGGCGTCTTCCGGCTGCAGGCTGTAGAAATTACCGTTCAACGTGCCCGAGAGACTGATGAGCAAGCTCACGTTGTGGTCATCCATCTCTTGGATCACGGCTCGTGAGATGGGGCTGCCCTGGCCGGTTGCCAGGAAGATGAAGCCATTGGCGTAGGTCGTGGGGTCACTCGAGATCAAGCTCCGGATCTGTTGGATCGCGCTCGGGACCTGGTTGGCGATCGCTTACGGGAGGTTGGAGGCCGCTGCCGTGAGTGAGAGGCCGTAGAGCAGTAGCCAGAGCGACATGAACTGGAAGCCATGCCGCTCGAGAAGCGAATCGGAGAAAGAACTGGCTGCAGCTCCGTCATAAGCTCCAGAGGTCCGACGTCCACTAAAAGACCATCCTCTTGATTGTTCCAGATTCCGATGCACGATTCGCGGTCTTCCAGGCGAAGACGGGCGGACGTCCGATGATCTGACTCGTGTCGCGTGACGCATTCGATGCGCGATGCAGGGCCCGGGGGGCGACATATGGTCTGGCGGCTGTGGCAGGAGATGAACAGCTCTGCGAACGCCCTTCCGTTTTGGCCCTACCTTTCTTCACGTCCCTCCTCACGCCGGCGGTAGGCGCCACGGAGGCGCTGGACACATGCCACGAGGCGGTGCGTCGCTCTTCGGCGACCACACTCGCGCGTCGCAGCAGCTCCTTGAGATTACTGCTGGAGATGCGACGCAGCTGTAAGACTGTCGGCCGGCGGTAATGGTGCTCGCCGATGGTCATCCAGACGCACGGCACGAGCGAGATCCGCTGCCAAATGGCGCGGATGAACTCCCACGAGACGCCCGTGATGTGATCCAGCGCGATGAATGGGTACTGGTGCGTGGCGAAGACCACGTGCGCCACGAGCTCCACGCGGTCCTCGCTCAACATGCGCCGCCAGCCCTTCTGGTACGTCACGAGCCCGAAGCGGTAGACGAACGTGAACGCGAGTGTGGAGCTCTCGGCCCAGTCGGTCACGATCGCCAGCCTGGCTTCATACTGGCCTCCGCTGGAGTCGCTGGTGGCCGATCCGTTGCCCAGCAGAGTGACCAGATTAAAGGTCAGCGCCATGCAGTCCAAGGCGATGATGAGGTCGGTCAGCAGCTGCACGAGGCGCGGCATGGCGCTGTTGAGCGCCTTGGTCTTGTTGGTGCCCACGAACGCCGTCTGCACGAGCAGCATGATGGCCAGCGACAGCTCCGACAGGTCGTTCATGCTGCTGACCTCGCGCTCGCTTAGCAACGCGAACGGCAGCACGGTCACGACCGAGATGCCCGCGGTGACCAGCAGCAGCAGCACACGCGGCTGTCGCCATCGGTCGTGGAACAGCAGCACGAGGTACTGGAAGAAGCCAAAGTTGAGCAGCAGGATCAGCGGCAGCAGCAGGGTCCAGGCCATGGTGTGCATGCTCTCGTGCGTGAGCTCCATCCTGCTAGAGCGAGGGAGAACAGGAGTGAGCCACTGGGCTTGTTAAACGCAGTGACATCCCATTGGCAACAGGATAAGCTCCCGCCAGAGCCGTTCAATACCGGATCTGCCGTCAGTACGAGCCAAATATACACACGCTCAGGGCCCGAAACGCAACCAGAGTCGTTATTCGAACTGCATCGCATTGAGATGTCAAACGAGCCACCTCAGAAGAATTTAATCGCCCAGAACGGATGCAGTCTATTTGGAGCTCGTCTTGTGGTCTTATGCCTCTGCTGCTTGATCCTCCGTGGCCCAAGAACGAACGAAAAACCTCATTTGATGTACCAGAAGCACCGCCAAAGTTCTACACGAAGTTACCGCTGCTGCAATTTGGTCTGCTCTTAAAACACACGCTCTCTCTTTCTCTGTTGTCTTCCTGTCCTGTCCACCTGCCTCTCGGGGGGTCTCTGCCTCGCTCTCTGCCTATTGTCCCTCGCGTCGGCGCGGCGCGCACTTAATAATGTCATCTACGCGAAGAATCATTTCGGCCGCCTCGGCCGCCGAGAACAGCACCTGCTTCTTGCTCTTGAGCGCCTCGCGGATGCCGAGCTTGTCCATGTCGCCGATCGTGCCGGTCGACATGTCCAGGCCGGCCGTGGCCTGGCCGTTGTGATGCGCAGCACGCAGCTGGGTCACCAGCTCAGAGCTGTCGTAGCCGCCGTTGTCGGCAATGATGCTGGGCAGCTGACGCAGCGCGCGCGCGAACGCCTCCATAGCAAGCGCCTTCTTGCCCGGGATGGACGGCGCCTTGTTGTCAATGGCCTGGGCCATCAGCACCTCCGTGCAGCCACCGCCCATGACGGTCTGCGAGTGCTTGACCGTCTGTGTAAGCACGGCCAGCGCATCGTGGAGCGAGCGCTCGGCCTCGTCCAGCAGGTGCGTGCTGGCGCCACGCAGGATGACGGAGCAGGCCGTGCCGGTCTTGACGCCGGAGAAGCGGATCAGGCGGTCTTCGCCCACAATGATCTCCTCGATGAGCTTGCACTCGCCGATCTGCACGCCGTCTGGTCGGTCGAACGTGGACGCGATCTCGCCGCCCGTGACGGCGGCCAGACGCTCGATGCCGTCAAAGTCGGCGTGCTCAATGGCCATGATGCCCTTCTCCGTGAAGATCTGCTCTGGGTAGTTGTAGATCAGCTGACGGTTCACGAAGCAGTTGATGCCAAAGCCGGCGATCTTCTCGACCTTGGCCTTCATCTTGGCCTTCTCGGCGTCTTCAATGGCCGAGACCTTGTCCATCGAGTCCACCTTGACGCGTGCGCCGTAGATCTTGATCTTGTCCGTGTCCATGCCCGTGTTGGCGATCAGGATGCGCGCGTTCTCGATGCGCTTGGGCTGGCCCACGCCGATCTTCTTGTCCAGGATGAAGCCTTCGTCCAGGTACGAGTCCTTGAGCGAACCGCCGGCCTTCTTGATGATCTGGATGTGGTCCAGGTTGTTCGATCCCTTCAGACGCAGCACCGCGTGCACCGCGAGCTGGGCTGTGACATGGACACGTTAGCTTGTTACTTCAGAATCATTAGCAGCAGGACCAAGAGCACCGTACCAAAGTGTTCCTTCTCCTGGGTCAGCAACTTGGATGAGAGCGTCGTGCGCGCAATGTTGAGCAGGTCCTCACGGAACTTCTCCGGGTCGCTCGAGTTGTCACGCGCGCTGTTCAGCAGGGCCTCGTAGGCCGTGGTGAGCGCGATACGCCAGCCGTCGATGATCGTCTGCGGGTGGATGCGCTGGTCGATGAGCTTCTCAGCCTCACGCAGCAGCTCGCCACAGAGCACAGCCACACTGTGATACTGTCAGCTGATACAGCTCTTAACCCATTCCAATGCAAGGGAACGCGCAAGGGCTTACCTGGTGGTGCCGTCACCGACCTCTTCGTCCTGGGTCTTGGCAATGTCCACGAGCACCTTGGCCGCAGCGTTGTCCACGTACACAGAGCGCAGGATGGTGGCGCCATCGTTCGTGACCGAGATGCTCTTGTCCGGGCCGCCCATCTGTAGCGTCGCATGCACCCGTGAGCCAAACGTCCATTGCAGGGGGCCAGCAAAGCCTCAGGAGACGCACCGACTGCAGGATCTTGTCCATGCCCTTAGGACCTAAGGTCGTCTTGACCATGTCGGCAATGGCGATCGCGCCAACGAAGGACGCCATACGCGCATTCTCGCCCTACAACCAGCAGCGCAAATGGTCAGTCCTTCCGAGTGCACGAGGAGCCACATAGACGGCGACAACGCTGCGGCTTACCTTTTCCACCTGGGACTCGGGATCTAGGACAGCCTACACAGCAGCAGCATACAGCACACATCAGTCAGTGGACAGTCCGCTCCAGCATCGCAGGGGAAGGGGGGGGCACGGCCCCTCCCTGCGCCAGCCAGGGCGCCGCCATTACCTGCTGCATCGTATCGTGGGGCTCTCTCTCCTTTGGTATAGAAACTCCAAGATACTTCCGCGCGGCTGAAAAACCTCATTGTCAACGGAGCGGCGTGAGTGGCCGTCCACACTTTTGGATTGGGCAAAAAAAACCTCGCCTCGCAGGAAAGATCGATCGATGCATCCGAATAGTGGCCTCTATGCGCCACCATTATGCTTGTACACAGGTTAATGGTGAAGTTAGATAGATGCATATTGGTACATGTGCCTTGGTGAAAAATTGCCTCTGTGCCTCTGCTGAAGCATAATGCCGCGCTACGAAGCCGTTCGCCGCATGAGCACGTCTGTGAGGATGCTTTCCACCAATTTCCGTGCGACTGAGAGCTGCTGCGCGCCTATTGCGGCCTGCTCCAGCACCTGTGGCAGGAAGACTTCCTTCACGTCCTTGCTGATCGGGTCGTAGAAATGGCCCGTGTCCACGAGCGAGTCGAAGACCTGCTTGTGCAGATCGGATAAATACCGCTTGGCGTAAGCCCTGGCGGCGACCTTCTCTTCCATCTCGGCTTGGGCAGCCAGGCGCGTCTGCTCCTCGTCCAGCCGCCGCTGCCGCTCGGCGTACTTGCGCTTGGCCTCGGCCTCGAGCCGCTGCACTTCGGCAAGCTCCGCGTTGCGGGCCTGCTCGAAGATCTCCTGCCGCTGGCGGATCTCGCGCAGCTCGTTCTCTTCCAGCACCTCCAGCATTCCGATTTCGAGCGTCTTGCCCACGAGCACTTCGAGGATAGGCTCTACCTCGAGATCAAAGTCGAACAGGTCGCCGTTCTCGATCTGCGTGGCTACGTCTACACCGGAGGCCATGGGCACGAAGGTCACGGGCGGATGCAGGTCCAGCAGCGCATCGGTCTGCGTGTCCGCATCGACCTCTGGATTCCGGTCCGTGAGCTCTTCAAGGTAGTTGTCGGTCTGGATGTCCATGTGCATGCGGCCGTTGATCGGGGGCGGCGTCACGGGCCTCTGCAGCGACTGCTGTTGTTGCTGCTGCTGCTGTTGCGGAGAGCGCACCTTGGCCAGACGCTTGTCTTTGGTCTCACTTGACGCTTCCGGTGTCTCCTACAGCGTCAAACGAAGCATCACCGTGACGGTGATGGTCAGCCCATGTGGTGAGGAGGACTTGCTGCATGCCCTTTCATCAAGCCAGCGCTCGTATCGGCTCCCTACGCACTCACTTCTCGTGTCGTGTAGACACTGCCGCGATACACGCGCTTGTCATACATGATGTTCTGTGGCTTCTCGGCCCTACATGCAGACCCCATAATAGATAGCCGTGTCAATGCTGATGCAGGGCGCCAACACTGTCCATGCCCACACAGGCGTGGCCTACCCATTCTCTCTCGCAGGCTTGGCGCGTTTGGTGGAGACGGAGCGTGGGGCCGTGGAGAACTCGTAGCCAGTGGACTGCATGGCCGTCTAGCCGCCTCGTTGCCGCGCTGTGCCCAGACGCCTCTCGAGCGGATGAAGGCGGGCCGTTTCGTTTGCGTCCTTTGGACACATCTCTGATGCGGAGCGGTCTGGTTCTGATTCTAATCGGCCTCCTCAGATCAAAGAACTGAGAGGAGGAGGAGGAGGGGAGGATAATCAGGAGGGCCCAGTTTTGGCCAATCACAAAACGTTCGACATCCTTGTGTGGGTGGAGGGAATGACGCTGCGGCCTGTGCTTGCCGACGCTAAAGGAACTGATTTGGTAAACACGCAAACGCAGGCAGTCATCCACCCATTCAGGATGAGGAAGAAAGCCGTGCTTGCCTCCTCAGTCGAGTGCAGCAGTGGCTGTGGGGACCACACCCTCGCGGCGGTTTCGTCAAAAAGGGCCGCACCGGAGAAAGAGGAGGAGGAAGCAGCGACACGCCGGTGAAGCGGGACTTTTTGTGTGTCGGAGGAATCCGCCACCCGGATCTTTCATGTCGACAAAGAAGCTTTGGCGGTTTTAGATTTGTATACGAGATCGGAATGGTGCGGGGTAGAGAGTGGCGTGTCTCCAGTCGATCAACCCATGTTGCAAGTCTCGGCGCGTTCAAACACACGGAACCAGTGCATATCGGCGGGTTGTCCCATGGCTCCCGAAATGAAACGCCTGCAAATCTGTGCCCTGGTTCAAAAGATCTTGCCCCTCCTCTCCCCTCCTCCTCCCTCCTCCTCCCTCTCCTCAACCACCACCACCTCCAGCGACGCCAAAAATCTCTTTTTTCTCTTCTCTTCCCCTCCAGATTTCGAATGTTTTGCATAGAGAAGGCAAGTTGCCTTTCCAGGGGGAGAAGTACAGTAAGGAAGCCAGTGGTGCTTAAATCAGTAAGCATGATCCAGATACACTTTGATACTTCGGATCTGGCAAGAGCCAGCTATGGTTTATAAAGTTGTTCGCGCAACCATACTGAAATCTATTTAACTGGATATAAACCAAGAAGAAGTCACCTCCATACAGATTCGAAGTATTTACAAGTTTCTTTAAAATTGCCGGAGTGGTGACAAAAGATTACGCCGTTGTGGGTGTTCACCACACCCAAATCAACTGTTATCAGCGCTCTCTAAATCTCTGGTGTACTGATTTAAGGAGCTTGAGGGAGAGAGCGCGAGCAGGAAATGTCTAAATATCTTGCTGTTTTTCTAAAATACGCCCCATAGTGAACCCTAAAGATGCCTAAGAAGGAAGCCCACTCACCTACCAAATATATCCCAAAGAACAGCGCCACACACGCATTCTCTCCGAGGCCTCCTCTCCTCTGCCTCCCCCCCACCCTCTTGGTCGTCCTCCTCCGCTCGGGTTGTTCCGACATTTGGCCAAGAGAACCGAGGACGCAGCTGCGCCCCTCATTTGCCGAATTAGCTACAGCAACCGGTTCCCCTTCCGCCGCGCCTCGTCCTCTTCCGCTCTGTCGGTACGAACCAATGGCCACGCCAGCGCAGAATACGCCGACTACGGGCAACACCGGTGCTCCGTCAGCTATGGGCTCGAACAACAACGGCGGCCACCAGCACCACCCGTCGCGTCCCGACGCGTCCTCGCTCGAGATCACGTACAGCACGATCTCGCCCAAGGTCGAGCAGCCACCGTACCCGATGTACATCAAGCTGAACCTCATCGATCAGCACGCACTCAACAGCAACCTCACGAACGGGTAAGTCAGTCAAGTCGGTTGCTGTACGCGTATGTCCGTGAGACTAACTTCGCACGCGTACATGTCTGCAGCAGCGAATCTTCGCCATGTGAGAGTCCGTACCCGATGACGCCGCTGACACCAGGCGGATCCACCGACCTGAGCAAGAAGCAGCGCCACAACCTGCGCGAGCAGCGTCGTATCCTGCGCATCAGCAACCAGTTTGACATCCTGCGCAACAAGCTCGAGAGCGTGGGCTACTCGTCTTCCAAGAAGGACAAGTACAGCGTGCTTCAAGCTACACTGGACTACATCACTCAACTGGAGCGCAATCAGCAGTCAAACGATGGATCCGGCGGCGGCGGCACCCCTTTGCCCCACACGCGCCACGGTGGTTCTTCCTCTGGCCCTCCCCTCCCGGTTCCTGGTCGTCTTAGTATCACAGCCCCAAGCCCAAGCGCGATGGACAAGCAGCAGCAGCAGCAACAGCAGCAGCATGGAGGCAACACGTTCATGATCGACAGTATGCCGTCCCCTGTGCCTGCGCTGTCCATGCCAGGCATCCAGTCGTTCCCGCTGGATCTGGAATCGCCTATGTTCGGAGGCGGCAACAACAACAACACCCAGCAGTTCCCGGTTGATGCCATTGAAGGATCCACGGCGTCCTACAAGGACGTGTTCTTCAACAGTAGCATGCCCAGTCTGTTAGCCAAGCTGGATGGCACGATCGTTGAAGCCAATGGTCTGTTCCTGGAGCTCTGCTGCAAGAACATTGACGAGCTGCGACTCCACAGCTTGTACACCATGTGCACGGCCGGAGACGCACCCAAGATGTATAGTCTAGTCCAGAAGATCCTGTCGTGCGAGATGGTCTCGGCCCAGAGCAAGATGCTGTGGCACTTCTCCAATTCTGGCGACCGCAAGGTAAGCATCATTGTGTCTCCCCCCTACCAGCCGCACCAGCTAACTAACTGTTGTCCTTCCTTACTTGTAGGTGTTCGTCTCGGTGTCCATGATCCACGACAGCATGCATCGCCCGGCCAACCTTCACTGCAGCCTGCTGCCGCTCTCGTAGACTTGCCACTCCCACGGCAGCGAACGGTGTATCTATGAGGAAACTCTGGTCCAGAGCGCTCCATCACCGAGCGACGGGCAAGGCAAAGCAAGAAAAAGGAAGCGGAAGATCTTGGTTCGTTGGCACAACCCCGAGACCTGTCCGTGGTGTGTGTGCGTGCGTGCCATAGGGGAAGGCGCGTGCCATTTGGGTGTGTGTCATTTTGTGTATGTTGTTTTTACCCTTGCAACATTTTTAGTAGTTTTGTTTCTCTCGCATTAAGTTCCCAATAGTCGCTCTGCATCTGTAAGATAGGACGGAATATAGGCTATTTAACGTTTATGTGGGAGTGTGTATGGTTTCCTTAATACTTATTTAATCCTTATGTGCGGTTGGATTGCTGGGCATTCGCATTGGTGCCGCTGCTCTTCTCGGCGTCAAAGAGCCCCATGGTCGCGCGGTAGACGCCGGCCAGAGCGAACGCCCCGCTGCAGGCTAAGAGCCACCGCCGCTCGCCCATCTTGGCCATTGAGACCTTGTTTCGCTAGTAGAACGCCAGAGACACGTGAGCTTTCATACAGTACAATGGGAAGCGACTGGGGATCTCAGACCTCGTGGAGGAAATAGCCCGAGAGCCCGAGAAGTGTCACGCTGCCCGTGATGCGGCAGCTGCAAGCGACAGACAAGCCGTTGAGGGGCGGCGCGTGAGAAATTCCGAGCGAGAGGGAGAGCACATGCGTGCGTGCGGGTACCCAGCGCATTACCACGCACGGCAGGAGCACTCACCCGAGGCAGTCCGGCTCGGCGTCGATGGTCGTCTGCGGGTCGTGCCGGTCCATGGCGAATGGCAAGTGTGGCCAAATGGGAGAAATATCATCAATGCTTATTGATGTGCACCACATTAAATAAGGGAAAACAATGCGCACTTCTGGCACAAAACATGGATACGAAAATGGCGAATGACTTGGATCTCATCAGCGCTCGAGAGAGTTGATGGGTTTACATGACGCTATAAGCATGTATGCTGCGGGCAGACTGGCTTGTTACCATGTGACGAGGCTCTGAAGCGAAGCCATTGTCGGTGCTGGGGACTCTGT
>JAADVF010000581.1:0-18682 GCA_023334555.1 Elongisporangium undulatum | reverse complement strand
CGGCGCAAACACGCCACCGTCGAGAGCAGCACCCGCGGCTGGCATTCTCAAAGACGGACGCTTCATATCACGGGCAGCGACACGCTCACGATCGGGTCACTGACGATTCCTGCGCAGGGATTCGGTCTTATTAGCAACGTCAGTGGACTGGGGAGCCATTATTCATCCTACAAGTTCGATGGCGTGCTGGGCCTAGCCTTCCCAAAGATCAGTACAAACGGCCTTAAGACACCGATGGAGTACTTGATGAACATCGGGGCTCTAGAGAAGCCTATGTTCTGCTTTTACTTGAGAAGCGGCTATATGGGCGAGCTGACGTTGGGTGGCATCGACCATTCGTACTACAGTGGAGTCATTGAGTATGTTCCCGTGACGGACCAGTCCTCTTTCTGGACTGTGGATCTGCTCTCCATCTCGACGTCCAACTCCAATGGCTCAATTCCAATGAACGTGCGCAATGCGGTTGTAGATACGGGCACCAACATCATTTTGGGACCGAGTAAAGCCGTAGCCGCGCTCGCAAAGTTAGTGAACGCCACGCTCACTGGTGAGCTCTATCTGCTCGACTGCAACGCCACCGGACCGGACATCACGCTCACGCTCAACGGCACCAAGCTGACGCTGACCAAGGAGGAGTACACGATCAGGAGCAGCACACCATGCCAGTTCGGATTTCAAGTCGAGTGGGAGACCAAGTGGGTTCTAGGCGACGATCTGTTGCGCAAGTTCTACACGGTCTTTGACTACACCACAACGCCGCGCGTGGGCTTCGCTCTGGCCACTTAGACTGCTTGAAAGGCTACCGTTGATCAGCTCCATGCAGTAGATCTCAGAAGGAACAGCAGCATCCAAGTTAGAATCCGATAGAGCACGTGCCCAATACTTTACGCTTCAGTTGATCAGTGCAGTTGTGTATGCTGCTAGCTCTTTTTGTTATGGTAAAGTGGTGCGAAGCTCGGTCTGTGATGTAAGAGATGTCGGAAATCTTCATACTCCGCTTCGAGACGACATACCTACTCTGGTTTCTCTACGTGTCCCGCGGCTACCCGGACGGCTGAACGCACCCATCCCGCAACGGCAACAGAGCTAGGTCCGCATCCACACGTTGGCATTTGTCCCGACTTTCTTGGTCATCGAAGGGATCAATCTGAATCTCTGCGTTGCGTTTGACGTTTGGTACCCACCGATCCCCACGTTCTGTGCCATCCAAGGGTCTGCGTCAGTGTGGTGATCCGTAGTAATCAGTCAATGACCACTATCTCTATCTCGTTCAGCCATTCCGCTTTCTCACCAGTCACAACCAAACCAAGCGATGGCTTGCTTCACGCTCTCCATCATCATACTGATGGCGCTCTCGCCCATTCAAGCTGAGCTGATCCGCGTGCCCATCAGCAAATGGGCCATTGCAGAAGGCTCTGTCGGATTTCCAGATCCGCACAACCGAGAGCTCGCGTACTCTGAATCGCCATGGGCAAGCGAGACAGAGATCGGCATTTTCAACAACCGGAAAGTGGCGTACTACGGTACCATTTCACTGGGAACGCCCGCGCAGAACTTCACTGTGATCTTCGACACTGGCTCCAGCACTCTCTGGGTCCCCGCCCAGAAGTTCCAGTCGCACAACGTGTTCTATCCTGGCAATTCGTCCACCTTCAAGGATGCGAACACGAGCTTTGATATCCAGTACGGCAGCGGGCCCATTTCAGGGGTCACGGGCAGCGACACGCTCACGATCGGGTCACTGACGATTCCTGCGCAGGGATTCGGCCTAATTACCGATGTCAGTGGACTGGGGAACCAGTACATGTCCTACGGGTTCGACGGCCTGCTGGGTCTGGCCTTCCCCATGCTCAGTGCGAACGGCCTCACGACCCCGATGGAGCACTTGATGAGTAGCAGAGCCCTGGAGAAGCCTCTGTTCTCCTTCTACTTGAGCAATGGTGACGTGGGCGAGCTGACGTTGGGCGGCATCGACCACTCGCTCTATAGCGGTGGCATTGGGTATGTTCCAGTGACGGACCAGTCCTACTGGACAGTGGATCTGCTCGCCATCTCGACGACCAACTCCAACGCGTCGATCCCAAAGAACCTGAGCAATGCGATCGTAGACACGGGCACGACCTACATCAAGGGCCCAAGCCAATCTGTGACGTCGCTTGCGGAGCTTGTGAACGCCACGTTCTATAGTAACAACGGAGGCTGGGAGACCTACTTGCTCGACTGCAACGCCACTGGACCAAACATCACGCTCTCGCTTGACGGCACGAACCTGACGCTGGCCAAGGAGGACTACACGGTCAGGATCGGCAAGACATGCCGGTTCGGGTTTGAAGGCGGGCAGGAGACCATGTGGGTTCTGGGCGATGTGCTCATGCGCAAGTTCTACACAGTGTTCGACTTCGCCACAACATCGACGCCGCGCGTGGGCTTCGCACTGGCCACTTAGACTGATAAAGGGCTAAAGTATATGGGTATTCTAATATCTTTTGCTGTCATCTCCAGCGCCAAAGATAGCGCAAGCTTGCCCTCGTGTTCCACTCCTTTCACCAGTTGGCCTCCTCAGTGCTGCTGTCTATGACCTAAAGAAAGCTTATATATCGCCATGCTCTTCTGCTAATTCTTGCACTACTGTCTTGCCTGTCTCTTGCCTCAGCGCATCGAAAGAATCACGACGTCAGCCAACAAAGCACCCATCTCCTCAGACGACAGGCATGGCATCATCAGAGGTAGTATATGTCTGTCACTCGTGTGAAGGTGAGTCTGAGCCACAGATCAATTGCCCAGGTTCATCCGAACCACTCACTCAGCTCCAGGTTCCCAGGCGGAAGGCTCATGGCCGTCATGCTCATCACCAAGACGCTTTTGGTACTGACGGCGCTTTCGGTGACCCACGCGGAGCTGACTCGCGTGCCCATCAGCAAGCTGGCACCTCGAGAGGACTCCCCAGGCTCTCACAGCCGAAGACTCTCGTACTCAAAGTCTCCTTCTGCAGACGAAACGAGCGTCGATATCTCCAACTCCAACAAGGACGTGTACTTCGGCACGATCTCATTGGGAACGCCGGCGCAGAATTTCACCGTGGTCTTCGACACTGGCTCCAGCAGCCTTTGGGTCCCTGTCCAGAAGTTCCAGTCGCACAACGTGTTCTATCCTGGCGATTCGTCCACATTCAGCGCTGTGAACTCAAGCTTCCAGGTCACGTACGGTAGCGGATCGATCTCAGGCGTCACGGGCAACGACACGCTCACGATCGGATCGTTGACGATTCCTTCCCAGGGATTTGGCCTCATTAGCGACGTCAGTGGACTAGGGACGGACTACTCTTCCTTTGAATACGACGGTCTGCTTGGCTTGGCATTCCCAGCACGCAGTGTGAACGGACTCACGACGCCGATGGAGCACCTGATCAACAGCGCAGCACTGGAAGAGCCAGTGTTTGCCTTCTACCTGAGTGAAGACGACGTGGGAGAGCTGACGTTGGGCGGTACCGATCCTTCTCACTACAGTGACGTCGTAGCATACGTACCAGTGACGGCGCAGTCTTACTGGATGGTTGCTCTGCTCTCCATCTCGTCATCCAACTCCAATGCAACGATTCCAACAGTCAAGAAGGTTATTATCGACACAGGCAACACGTATCTCACGGGACCAAGCGCAGCGGTGGCCTCGCTTGCACAATTAGCCAACGCCACGCTTTACAACGACGACGACTGGGAATTGTATTCCATCGACTGCAATGGCACGGGACCAGACATCACATTCACGCTCAATGGCACGAGTCTGACGCTGACCAAGCCGGACTACACGGTCCAGAGAGACAACCAGACATGTCTGTTTGCGTTTGAAGGCGGACTCGAAAGCATGTGGGCGCTGGGCGACGTGCTCATGCGCAAGTACTACACCGTATTCGACTACGCCACGACGTCGACACCTCGCGTGGGCTTCGCACTGGCGGTCTAATAGAGGAGATGACGGATCCAAATCCAAGCTCCACCTAAGACTGATTGCCATGAATGCGAGTCTCCGCTGTTAGCTTCATGAAGACCAATCTCGTTGGTAGTAAATATCTATTGAATATGGCTGCCCAAAGTGACTATCATGCAGTGATAATGCAATTCTTCAAAACCGACCAGAGCTTCGTGCAGACGCACCGCCTCGGTTCTTGGACGCTGTGGCCTTCGAGGCTTTGGTGGCTGCTTCGGAAGGCCCCACTTGCTCAGTGGTCGTTCGTCCGCTCATGTTAGCGTGGCTGCTGTTGATGTTCTTGTGGTGGTTATGATTATGAGCACGCTTGACGTTGAACTTCATCACGTGAGCCACCAGCATGATCCGGTTCTCAGCAGCCGAGAAGGTCTGGCGCTTCTTGGAGTAGCCATGATAGATAGCGGCTAAAACCAACACCACGATAGCGTAGCAGATCATTTCTTTGCCGTTGTTGCGCTGGAGACCGACCATTGAGGCAAAGCAGAGCACCCAGACGCACAGCGAGTACACTGCGCCAGCTAATCCGAACGGACTGCGGAAGTTGGAGCCCGTGAGGTTTGGGAAGTTGATTTTCAGCGAGATGTAGCCGATGCACTGACCCATGTACGACGTGAAGGCGAACATCAGGCACAGACTGTAGATGTACCGCTTGGCCGATGCTACACAAGTGGTGATTGCGCAGATCAAGAAGCCCAGTGTGGAACCGCAAATGAGCGCACCCTTAGGAGTCCCCGTGCGATAAGCGCACTTAGCCATGACCGGAGGCATGAGCTTGGAGAACGACATGCCGGAGAGGATCTTGCCGTAGGCCCAGATGAAGCCGAAGGACGAAGCGTAGACTGCTGGGAGTGACAGCAGTGTGGCCGAGTTGTATGAGATCTTGAAAAGACGCATAAAGCAGTTGTTGAAGGGAGCGAGCTCTTCAGTCAGCAAGTGTGTGCCGGCCGGTAGTGATAGCGTGACAAAGAGCACCATCGTGCCCGTCACAAACAGTGTCAGTGTGCCTGAAACTTGGCCGAACGGGATCCAAAGCTTAGGTTGAATGACTCGCTCGCACGCGAGATCGACAGCCTCAACGCCCATGAAGAACCGTGCCGTAAATGGTAGCACGCGCAAAAAGCCGACGAAGCCATGATCAATGTGCAGCGTATTGCCCTCCGCGTACTTGCTAAAGTCCGCATACGGGATTGCTCCAAAGCAGTAGACGAGAACGAGCACGAAGGAAAGAGACCCGAGGAAGACGCTGGAGCCCCAGAAAGGCGTATCACCATAAATGTTGATGTAGAGCGTCACGATGTAGATCGCAGCCCAAAGAAGCAAACGGTAAGCGTGGATCGAAGGCACCAGAGCCTCGAGCATGTCGCCCACGACCATGACGGAGTACGCGGCCAGCGTAATGTACTCCAACGCCTCAAAGCAGCCGATCAGGAACGCCGGGAAGAAGCCGAGCGTGCAACGAGCGAGGCCATAGGCTCCGCCGGCAAATGGGAGGGAGCCGGCAAGCTCTGAAATGCACATCACGAGGGTAATATACCCAGTGCCGACCAGGAAATAGGCCACAATGTAGTTCGTGAGTCCAGACTGAAGCGAGTTGTTCCATCCCATGTATTGGCCGCCCATGACGATAGTCATCCCGAGAACCCACATGTCCCACTTGCCTGGCTTGTAGTTGAGCGTATTCTGAGCTGCCGGGGGTCCATATTTATTCTTGATGGACGTGTACGAGAGTTTTCGATCGCTAGGCGCGATGACAGGGATCGTTGGGCCGCTGGGCACCACAGATGTAGTCGAAGGCCCGACCTTGGCACTGGGTGCAAGTGGTCCAGCTGTCATCCGTCTTGAGTTTGGCCTGCCTTCTCTTCTCCTCACGCTCTCTCTCTCTTTACTGTTGAAGCAAAACTGAAGGCCTCCGCTCATATCACCACCAAGAATAGGCCCAGCAGACTAAATATATTCAGAAAGCCAACTCAATCTTGGCGGATTTGTCGGATTTTCAATCTGGGATGAGATTTCCCAATGCATCTGGACTGGATGAACTCTTCCCACACTGCCGTGGGAGAACGTGATGTGAAACGGGGCAACATGGAAAAACAACGGCTCCAAAGAAGCTATTTTGACGAAATCGGGCATTTCCAAAGAATCGACTGCAATAGACACAACTGCGGGTTCATTGTCTCATGGATTAAAACTCAAACAAAAGGAGAGGTTATAGGGGCGATCTTCTCCCGATTCGGCCCCACGAAACAGGAGTGCGTCCATTTTTCACTTTCTCTATTTGTGGCAAGATATGCAAATTCGTTTGGCTTCTTCCGTCCCGAGACTATGTTCTTCCTCTTGGCTGAGAGCAGTTTCCAAACGTAACACTTCATAATTGGTCTCCAACAGCTCATACCTGCATCTCACTCATTGAGATTGGAGATCTGCAGCCGCCACGTTTGAACCTTTCGAAAGCGAGCGTCACACAAAAGTCCACGATTCAAAACAAAACACGAGAGCAGGACTATTCGAAGTAAATAAATGGTCATTGGATAGCTTACGTGGGGGCTGTCGGCCCTTTCGAAGGCTTGGCGTTTTTCGACTTCTTCGAGTTCTTCGAGCCCTTGGACGTTCCTTTCATGGCCGACTCGGGGGGTCCTGAATCGGGTGTGGAGGTGTTTTTGCTAGCTGAGGCGCCAGGCTTTTTATTGTTGTGGTGGTGATTGTTATTATGAGCACGCTTGACATTGAACTTCATGACATGCGCCACCAGCATGATCCGGTTCTCTGCAGCTGAAAATGTTTGGCGCTTCTTTGAGTATCCGTGGTAGATGGCGGCCATGATAGCAACCACAATTGCGTAACATATGAACTCTTTGCCGTTGTTGTTCTGGAACCCAATCACAGCGATAAAACCGAGTACCCAGACACACAAAGAGTATACTGCGCCTGCGATGCCAAACGGACTGCGGAAATTGGAGCCTGTGAGATTCGGATAGTTGATCTTGAGGGAGATGTAGCCCAAGCACTGGCCGATGTAGGACGTGAATGCAAACAAGAGGCAGAGCGAGTAGATGTACTGGCCTGTTTCTGGCGCAAAATAAACAATCATGCAGATGGCGTAGCCCAAGACCGAGCCGCAGATCGCTGCACCCATAGGCGTTCCGGTACGTCGCGCGCATTTCGCACAGATCGGTGGCAGCAGTTTGGAGAACGACATTCCCGACATGATCTTTCCGTACGCCCAAATGAATCCAAAGCCAGACGCGTAAGTCGCTGGGAGAGACAGCAGCGTTGCCGAGTTGTACGAGATCTTGAAAAGGCGCATGAAGCAAGCATTGAAAGGCGACACACTGGTGGCCAGAGGACTGTCTCCTGGCGGCAGCGAGAGTGCTACAAAAAGTACCATAGCGCCTGTCACAAAGAGTGTGATCATCCCAGTCATCTGACCAAAGGGGATCCAGATCTTGGGCTTGACGACGCGCTCGCAGGCAAGATCGACCGATTCAATGCCCATGAAGAATCGCGTGGCTCGCGGAATCACTTGCATGAAGCCTGAGAACCCTCCGGCCATGTGAAGCGTGTTGGTTTGACTGTACTTCTGGAAATCAGCGTACGGAATGGCTCCAAAGCAGTAGATCACCAAGATCAGCAACGACAATGAGCCCAAGAACACGTTCGATCCCCAGAACGGAGTATCGCCGACGATGTTGACAGCCAGCGCCGAAACGTAGAGAGCCGCGTAGATGAGGAGTCTGTACGAACCAAGCGAAGGCTCTAGCGTAGAGAACATTCCTCCCACCAGCAGTATCGAGTAGGCAGCCAGCATGATGTACACGGTGGCTTCGAAGCAGCCGATGAGAAACGCCGGGAAGAACCCAAGCGTGCAACGGGCGATACCATAGGCGCCGCCTGCGAACGGAAGTGACCCGGCGAGCTCCGAGATACAGCAACAGAGAGTGATGTATCCGGTCCCAACGAGAAAGTAGGCGACAATGAAGTGGGCAGGGTCGTTGATCAGGCCGTTGTTCCATCCGATGTACTGACCGCCCATGACGATGGTCATGCCAAGGACCCACATGTCCCACTTGCCTGGCTTGTAGTCCAGCGTGCCCTGTGCAGCCGGAGGGCCGTACTTGGTCTTGATGGACGTGTACGAAAGCTTCCGGTCCAGCTCTGGGATCACGAATGGCTGAGTTGCGCCGCTTGGGATTACACTGGTCGTGGGCGACGGCTCCACCTTCCCACTCACCATGGCGCTCGCTTGTTTCTCTCGTGCGCAGTGCCGATGATCTTGCTTCGATCGAGTCTCTTGACGATGGAATGGCGAGCGCAAATGAAATGGAACCTGCCAGGGACTCTTCGCTCCGTTCTGGGCGGTGGCGCAGCTCCATAAATAGCCGCCCATAGTTGTCTCGAGCCCAGGAACAGCCTCGCTATTTCTGGAGCGACGCACATGCGTCGGACCCACGAGCCCTTGCTTAGTGAACACGCTTGTTGTCTCGCAGTTATTGACAACGTGGGGGAGGCAGCGGCAGCGACGCAAAGGTCTTAATGGGTCTGTGTGCGCTTGGGCTGCACATTGCCTTTAGTGGGCTTGCCTTGAAGCCAGATAAAATACATGGTCCAGTATTGGATGCGCTCTTGTATTCGGAGAAGCCTACTGTTCGGGTCTTGTTTCTCAGTCGTTCTGTCAAATCAGATTTTTTAAGCAAAACGCAAAAGAACCTCGCTCTGCCTTGAGGTTTTTCCACGCCAGCAGGCAGAGAACACGTCCAAAAGCCGGTCTGTGGAGAAGCCCAAGAGCTCCAGCCGGCCGTTCAACCTCAGATGGAGAGCCGCCCCATGGACGTGAGCTCGATGCGCCGAGTGGGCGAGGCCCTGCTGCTGGCCCAGAACAGAGCGCGCGTCTCCGCGGAGAGAGCCAACCGCAGCGAACGGTAAGAGACGAAGCGTCGCAATGGCCACAGCGGTTTTGTTCTCACCTGGCTCTACAGACTGCTGCGCACCGTGCTCTCGCAGGCCAATCTGCGCAACGTGGCGGCGCTAGAGAGAGAGCTGAATGACCACCAGCGTAGCTACTCTTTCGGTACGACCTCCGCCGTCGCCCATTCTGCTGCTTGCTCAGTCGACTGACTCGGCAGCTCTGCTCGTAGGAATGCTGCAACAATGGGAGGACATGCCCGAGGCCAGTCTGTCGACTGCAGTAGCGCCCAACTACGACGAAATGGCGAACCGTCAATTGGCGACCATGTTCTATACCGAGACGCGCGTCCTTGCGACTGAACAGCCGACTCGTCACGGCGCCAACGCCGCGCCTTGCGACCCGATGATCGCGCAGATGGCCAAGGAGATCATCGCCAACCTTGAGGCCGCGGCCGGGTGCGCAGAGACCCGCGTGCAGAAATATCACAACCAGCCCTGTCGAGAGCTGGGCTCCTCCTTGGCGCAGGCCAAGCGCAACAGCAAGAGCGTGGGCTGGTTTGAGCTCTGGAAGTACCGTGTGGAGGTGGCCTCGTCCTTCTTGGCGCCCATGCAGTTCATGGCCGGCCTCGTGGTTGGAGTCGCGCTTGGTGTGGCGTTCGCCAAACGTCTGGCGTTGCACCACGAACGCATCCGGCAGAACGCGCTGGCCAAGTCGCTCTATCGATACACATCGGACACGGGCAGCAACGAATTGGCGGCCTCTCGATGCTTGTCGAGCAACGTGCCGTTCTCCATGGAGGACATGAGCTATCTGCTGCACCACCCAGCCATCGATGTGTCGTGAGCTTAGGTCGTCCTCTGCTCTCTCAGAAGCCACGCGCAGGAGATGCGCCTTAACGAGAGAGATCCCATGTAGCAGTAAATTATTATGGAATGGTCTACCTGTTGCTGCCTCAAGGCTGACCTGCTTCTGCCTCCACAGCCGCAGACGCCACGCGCTCTCCAGCGGCACGGACGAGCGACTTGATTTGGTCCCATTGCGCTCCGTCCACATCCAGCATCTGCCAACGGAACTCTATTGGCTGGACCTGCATGAGATGGCCCAGATAACCCAAACGGCCGCAGTAGATGTAGGGGCCCTGCATCAGCAAAGGACACGGTCAGTCGTTGTGCTGGCATACGTACTCCCTCATGACAACGCACCTCGATATGGCGGATGAACAGATACACTGGCAGATGAGTCTTCTCCGTCTGACTCTTGTCGGCTTCGACCTTGATCTCTTCTTTAACCTGGTCCAATGCGGATCCATCAATGTCGGTGGGCTCTGCTTTGACATCTTCCGCAGGCTCCATGGAGTCACCGATACGCAGTTCAGGCACACCTCTCTGAGCCTGAAGCAGTCTCAAGACGGTGGGCGCTTGGGCGCTCATGTTGTTGGGCGCAAACCACTTGAAGAACACTATGGACTGGTCGCCCACCTTCTGGTGCTGGAACACGTTGTCGTACGTGCTCCAGGCCGCGACCTGGTCGCTCTCCTCCTGCGGCATGTTCACAAACAGCGCCATGGCGTTGCGCCAGCGCACCATGCCGCTGAGCTTGGGGAACCGTGGCGCGTGGTCCGGACACATGCCCTGGACCACCGGGTACTTTCCCTTGGGCCAGATCTGGCGATGTAGCCATCGGTCGTGGAAGGTCTCCGGCTGCACTGGCAGGAAGCGACTGGAGATCCACAGGCCCTTCTTCAGCAGCATCTCGTCCAGGTTCTCTGGTTCCCACTCCGGTTTGCGGGTTCGCACAGGCGGCGGATCCTTCCTCGTGTTCTTGTCTTCCTGCTTAACGAACTCGGCTTTGGACAGGTGGAGCGGAGGCTCGCGCTTGATGCGTGCGGAGCGACGCGGCGGCTCCGTGGACTGCACTCTCTTGAGCACGCGCTTCACGGGGGCCTTTTTCTCCAGCAGAATGCCCAGCTGCTGCAGCTTGGCCTTGTTGGCCTGCATGCGCTGCTGCCTCTTGGCCTCGTACTCGCTCATCTGCGCAGCCATCCGCTCGTTCGCGTCTGACTTGACAGCCAGGACGATGGTTCGCAGTGTACCACTCCAAGCGGTACCTACCATAACTATCGTCCGGTCTGGCCATATTGGGATCCGAGAGACATGGCTCGGGCGGGGGCCAAGGTGCTCAATGCGCTGCGTCGCGTGGTCGCTGCGCACTGGAAGACGCTGTCGTGAGTGACGAGAGCGCGAGGGCGGCTGTGTCTTTCTGTGGCGCTTTGCACTGATCGGCTCTATCTCTTGGGACTTTAGATGGTTCGCCTACGCGCTGGCGCTCGTGTGGTTGTTGCTGCATCCGGCCGTGACCGTCTCCACAGGTATCTACAAGGGCGACGGCCTCTCCTGCCTCTTCATGTCGTCCACTGAAGCGTCTCTGCCTGTATGGCTCACTGTAGGAGAGCTCAAGTGCCGCGGGACGTACCTCTCGGAGAACGCGCTGCTGCTGGACAGCGGCGTCGTGGCCACGGCCTCACACCCGCAGGCGCACATCGTGACCAGCTACCAGCGCGATCTGCTGCGCACAGCTGGCAATTCGCTGCCTAGCGAAGGCTGTGGCGACAACTGCTCGCAGGTGCTGGACTGGATCGAGCTGCAATTGAAAGCCCTGGACCGAGTGGACGTCTTCCGCCAGCAGTTTGATGAGAACAAGCGCACGAATCTCTACGGCGTCCTGCGCGCGTCTCCATTGGGCGATAACAAGGTGCACCAGCTGCAAGGTCCGACATTTGCTTTGTGGCTGACCAACGCATGATGATCGCAGGAGTCCATTGTGCTCGTGGCGCACTACCGCAACGTGGGGCAGCACAACGGCGCCTATTCCAGCGTCAGCGTCGGCCTCGGTGTGCTCAAGTCGCTCGTGAACGCCAAATGGCTCGCCAAGGACGTGATATTGCTATTGGCAGACGGTATGCAACCTGTGTGGTCACCACGAATGGTAAGGCTTTAAAACTGATACCTTTGCTGTCTGAAGATGGCGCTCTGGACGGTAGCGACGGCCTGGCGTCTGGCACCGAAGCCTGGCTGCGAGGCTACCACATCGATCCGTTCGCTCTGTCGACTGGAGCCCAAGCATCTCTGCCCATGCGAGCAGGCGTGATCCGTGCAGCCATCAATCTGGAATCCTTGGATGACTCTGCGAGCGTTGATACCGTCGGTATCTTCACGGCTGGCATGAACGGCCAGCTGCCCAATCTGGATCTGGTGAACTCGGCCGTGCGAACGCTGCGCACGGAGAACATCCGCACGGTGCTGGATCGGGCGGACAGAGACGACCGAAGGGACGTGATTCACACAGTGAAGTCGTGGCTGCAGCAGCAGGTGGAATCGCACGCGCCACGTGATTACGCCCACAAGCTTTATGAGTATTTGAACAACCTGGGTGGCATGCTCCGCTTCATGAAGGCGATGGCCACGGGGTCGTCTGGACCTCACGCGAACTTTATCCGGTACAATATCGACAGTATCACAATGTCGTTCATGCACAGCGACACAGGAGCGAGACCTGTGGCTCTGCGCAGCCTGCTTCGATCGCTAGAGCTGCTCGTGCGCTCCATGAGCAATCTGGAGGAGAAACTGCACCAGTCGTTTTTCCTCTATGTGCTGCCAAACATCAATACGTTTGTATCCGTTGGCGAGTATTACTACGTGGTCGCTCTTGCGATGGCGCCGGCCATGGCGCAATTAGTGTATTTGGCCAGTCGGACTATGGGCATGCGACTAGCGTTTGGAATCACGTGCCTGTTGGCCGTAGAGAGCGTCTCTGTGGGAATTCTCGTGCTGATCGACAGTGCAGCTTTGCTGAGTAGAAGTCGCCTGATGAAGCAGCCTGCATCATTGTGGAGTCTCGTCGCTGTGCTCTCGGCCGTACAGCTCGCTTTGGTTGCTGTTGTTGTGCCGCTGCTGCAGTCTTCACCCATGCTCACAGGCTGCACAAATGCACGCGATTGGCGGATTCAAGTTCTTCAGTATGAGGAGCTGCACAAAGAAAAACTCGAAGATGACTCCAAAGCGCCTGCCTGTGACCAAGATCAGCAGCCGGTTGCGAACGTCCCAGGACGCGACATGAGTAGGCGATCGCTTAAATTCATCGCTTCCATTTTGCTAGTGTACGTGACTATGGTTTTGCTGACGACTCGGTGGCTCTGTGACTAACGAACCGTGACTTCGATAGCTTTGGCCACTGTATTTTGGGCATCCTGAACTACCCAATGGCGCTTTTCTGTGCGATTCCAATGGCGTTTTTCTCGCTTGTCGGCCCGATAGCTTCGATCTCGACACCAAACAAGGCCCTGTGCATTCTGTGGCTCTTGGTATTCTCTCCCGTCGGCCTCGCTACAATTGGATGGCTCATCAACTCCAACGGTAAGCTGCTTGTAAAGCTGCTTTCTCTTGTTGCAGACATCTCATTTCTATTTTGGCGATAGATACGCTGGCTGCAGCATCCTACGTCATCCACAGCTTCGTATTGCGCACGAATGTGTTCGCACTCCCGTATTTCCTGTGCCTATATTTCCCAGTGCACACGCTCTCGCTTGCAGTTGCATGCTCTCCTCTGGAAAATCAACACCAGACATAAGCGTCATTTGATTGAAATTATTACCAAAGAGCGGTTTTATTTCAAATCTTGATTAGCTGGTGGCAAATTTCTGGAGTATTTCAATACATCGCACCGCCGCTGGTTCCATACGAAACTGGTAGCAGTCATTAGCAATGCGCTCGTAGACCGGCAACCGATTCCTAGCGTACTCGATCAGGTACTTCCAGACGCTGGGCAGCATTTTGGCGTTGTTGCTAAAGTGTTTCTTCATGCGGTCGTGCATGCTCTTGGCTGATTTTTCAAACTATGGGGCAATATCTCGGTTACTATGGTAATAGCTCAGCCTGACATGCGAGGCAGACTTACTCCGGTGGTGATCGGCTCAAGTGCCTTTCGGGCCTCTTGTCGTGCGGCGTGGAATGCTATTTCCTGAACTGGCAGCGTTTTGAGTAGCTCCTCAATGTTGTTGAAGAAAGGCTGCATTGTTGCAGTATAATGAGGTCAGCCAGTGAGGTTGGCTCCATAAGGCTGAAACAATGTACAGCGTACCACAAGCTGCTTGAACTCGTACTCCCAAATATATGCAGTGTATCGCTGCAGGCTTCCAGCGTACTTCACTTGCGCTGTGGCAGCGTACTGCGCCAACGGAAGCCCAGGCGAAGAGTTGATAGCCAAAAGCCTCTCGCTGATGAACAAATAGTTTTCTGGGACAAAACAAGAGGCCTTAAACTATGCAGCAGGTAGCAACGTGTTGAAGCATCTTACCGAGGCGAGTAAGTGTTGTATACTTTGGCTTGGACTCTGAGACCTTGTCAAGCCACTGAAGTGTGGCAGGTAGGATGCGATTATAGATAGAGGTCAGAGTACTGTCCTCTACTTTCCCACATACGCTTTCTTCCAGCCGCCCAATCATGGCCTAGAGATGAAATTGGAGTCAGACACCAAGATCAGACCTTGTCAAGGCACTCGAGCGTCTAACCAGCGTCTTTTGAATAGGACTAAGCACGCCTGCCATGCGTGTATCTGTGTGGTGGCCATTGATCCAAGCTTCCTGCAACCACAAACGTCTGAATGAATTCAAAATACAATCCCTCATCCTTCACCGCTCTCGCACCTGGTCTTCCGTGAACTTGATCAGCACGCGCTTCATTTGAAGCTGAAAGCTCACCATAATGTTGAATAGAAACTCGCTTTGGGCACGGTAGGTCTCCAGCTGTTCATTCACAAGCACGGCCAGCGCCAACGCGTCCAGAATATTGCGTGCCGCGGCCGCCTCACCAAAATCAATCAGTCGCTTGAGCATCTTGTCAAACACGCTCTCAAGTAACAGCGCAAGTTCCTCTGGTTCACTTGCTCCATTATCGTCCTCGTGCTCTGGGAAGAATAGCATCGATAACAGATGCTGTTCACGTGTGATGATTGGAACGAGGTGGTCCAGCGCTTGCTGCATCAGTGGAGAAGCCCCCAAGGCGTCCCCCAGCTGCGACGACGACAGGTGGAAACTCCAGGACTGAAGCGATTGTGGCTTTCCAAAGTGCTTGGACGGGCGCGGCAGTTTCTCCTTCAGACAGCGCACCAGTGAATACACGTGTGGGCCATAGACGGTGGCCACGTTCTTGGCGTAGGTCAGTCGTAAAGCAGTCATGGCTCGAGCATCCAGTGACTGCAGACAAGCAAAGAGTTGCTGGTACTCCATTAGAGCCAGGTGGAACGGCTCGTTGGTGAACGTCCAGTCCATTTCCTTGGCGTCAGAGTCAAACGACGTGAGCGTTCGACTCATGCGAGGCTCCATCGACAGGCGCACAGACGCCGACGATTCTCGCTGGTCGCGAACAAATGATGCAGCAGCACGAGCTTTAGTTGGTGAAGTCCGTGCGTTTCTGCTGGTAGTAGCTGCGCGTGAATCCAGGAGCCATTGCTTGGTTTTCCGCTGCAGAAACGTGTCCCATGACGTGCAGAATTTATCGCAGAATGTCTTGGCCAGCTCATTGAGCTCTTCGCCTCGCGCTCTGAGCGCCACCATCTCATTCGCAGGGAACACAGTGGTGGACTTGATGGCCGAATCCAAACGCTGGATGGTTGCCATAGCGGATTGCATTCTGGTGGCAAGTTCTCGAGCAGATACACCGCCCTCAGCGGTCACTGTCGCATCGTTGGGGTCGCCAGGGAAGACTGACGGCGGTTTCAAGAGTACTCCCATCTGGTCTCGAGGGATCTCGACCGCCTGGACCAGGCGTTCCAGCGTTTCTTCGAGCGAGACACTGTTCTTGAAATGAACTTCCAGCTGGTTGTTGAGCGATTCGAAATGCTGCATGCTCAGAGCCGTCTCATCCATGAACTCGCTGGATTCGTTGGTCCACTCCTGCATTTGGTTTACGCGCTTGAGCAGCGTGTCAATAGACACAAGGATCTTGTCCACGGCAGTCTTGTTGCTACTGTTGGAGGACACAGCGCTAGCTTTGGCGGTCTTCCCACCTTTGCCGCTGGACGTGATGTCGCCATCGAACGAGAGCAAGAACGATATGTTTTCGTCCTCTAGCGCCCGCAGCTTCTTGCGCAGATCCTCGTCGATGGTCTTGAGCTGGGCCTCTTTCCAGTTCACGTCTGCTAGCAACAGCGCTGCGTCATCGTTCTCGGCTGCCGAGAGCCGGGCGCTCGCTCCAGTGGGACTGAGTGCATTTGGTCCAGTGCCACGCTTCCCGTCACCTGCGTCCAGCTGGTTGTCCTGCGTTGGATCGTCCTGTAGAGCGCTCTTCTTCATGGCCGCCATATGGTCCAGCAGATCCACCTCAATGCCGTACTTCTTTTGCAGACTCAGATGGATCGCCAGCTCATTGAGCTCCTCGATGTTGATCAGCACGAGTCGCGGCATCACTTTCTGCACAGACAGAGCACCATCATTAAGGCATTGGGGCTGCAGGAAGAGCCAATGAGCCACGGACCTTCTGCTCCACACAGAGCGCGCAGAGACTCCAGAGGAACTCGTGCATGGCGTCCTTGCCCTCGTTGTCGTCCACGAGCCACTGCCAGGACGCGTCTTCGCCCGCGAAGAACAGCGAGAACGACCCGCGCTTCTTCTCAGACGTCAGCCCATTGTTCTCGATGACCTGCAGCCGGCCGAGGTCCCAGGACTGGCGCACGTCCACGGCAAAGGTGCTGAGGAACTGCAGATAGTGCAGCTGCGCGTTGGCGGGCTTGCTGGCGCCGGCTCCGTCCTGCACAGACACGCACAGGATGTAGAACTTACTCACGGCGCTGCCGACGCCGAAGATGCGCTTGTTGGTAAGCGACACTTTCTTCTTCTGCACCTGCACGAACGAGTGCACGCGACGCCGGCCAGAGCCCGCAGCAGGGCCAGAGCTCTGTCGGGTCTTGGCCTGCGAGTGGAAGTGCGTGTGCAGCGTGTGGCGGATGTCATCGCGCGACACAGCGCTGAGCTGCGCCGGCCGGACTCTGGCAGCAGCCTCCATGTCCCTGGACTCTGCCCGACGCCCCTTCAAGATGGCAGCGGGTTCAGTGGCCCGCCCACTCAGCCCGGGTTTGTGAGTGTACCTTTGGTGTGGTGCACACCGGATGGTCATTCATCTCCAAGTCGCCCAGAAATAGCCCAAAGCTGAGGACCAAATCCGTTTCCGAGCCATTCCACGAAACCTGTCACGGACAGCAAAGAGGACGCAGCTGCCCAGGCCCATGGAGCCCACCAAGTCGACCGATGCGCCTGCGGGGTTGGATGACATTTCCCAGGACCGCAGCTCCACCGAGACGCTTGTGGCCGACCTCAAACTGACCACGCGCAGCTCTTGGGGGAAATCGAACCGCGCAGTCGCCTACTTGGCCGCAGTCGCCGCTCTTAGGGTTGAAGACAGCGAGCCCCGAGAGTCCGTGACCGATAGCCGGCAGTACGACGAGATCATGGATCGCTTCCAGGTCCGTCTGCGTCACAGCAACTCGGAGAAAAGCCTCCAGCGAACGAATTCGGGGCGGTCGGACAAGGTGCTGTCCGCTGGTGATACCGCCAGAAGCAGCTTCATCACGAACGCGACGCTGCAGTCGTTTAAAGATTTCAATCCGGCCAACGTTGTAGAGTCATTGCCAATCTCCAGCGAGCCCAAGGAGAGCGGAGCAGAAGTGAATAGGCTCACGACTGATGAAAGCCCACTCCACCTGAGATTGGTCGAGACTCTTGCGGAAATGGCAGCCACAGCGAGCCAACGTTTGCTGACGCCAATATCACCGTATTCAGCCATCTCTCGAGTGCGCAGCGCTTTGCTGGTGCTCGCCTGTTCCGTGTACGCCGTGGCTCATCCGGTAGAGCTTGCCTTCTACTCAACTCCCCTGCAATGGCTCAACACGACTGGCAAGGCAGTTGACGTGATGCTACTACTTGATGCGATATTGATGTTCAACACATCCTTCGTGGACAAACGCGGCGCAGTCGTGACTCAGCGATGGGAGATCGTGGCGCACTACCTCAAAGGATCGTTCCTCTCAGATGTACTGGCATCCATTGGCATCTACTGGCTCCAGTCAACAAACAACCAGCACCGAAACCACGTGACATGGTACTTCTTTCTGTCAGAAATTGTCTGTCTAAGCTACCGATTGCTGCATTTGCTGCATGCGCTTCATCTCGCCTGGTTTGGCCACGCCGGCCGGTCTGGCAAATCCATTTGGAACTGGTTCCTGTACTCTCGCTACTCGCACTTGCTCCGCATCTCGTGGATCATTGGGCTCGTGCTCCTTCTCTCTCACTATATGGCCTGCTTCTGGAAGCTTCTCGAAGTTAATGCAGCGAATTCCAGTGTGGACTTCTTTGACGACTATACGGCCAACCTGTATGGCGCTCTGCAGCTTTTGCAAGGCCAGGGACTGCCGACTGTGACGGTTGGCCAAAACCTGTTCGCTTCGTTCGCTGTCCTGGCCGGATCCATAGTACTGGCCATCGTGTTCGGCCACGTGGCCATGCTCGTCTCCAACTTCAATGCCAACACCACCAACTACCAGCGCAAAATGGAGTCCGTGTTTGCAATAACGTCCAAAATGCAGCTTCCCGGACCTCTTCGCGAACGCATCCACCAATACTATGAACATCTGTGGCGTGAATATGACTCTTTGGATGGAGAAATCGTGAATTTCTCCAAAGATCTGACGTCCAATCTGACGCTGGAGGTTGTGCTGTTCAAGTACATGGTGCTGGTCATGCATGTT
>JAADVF010000580.1:0-18700 GCA_023334555.1 Elongisporangium undulatum | reverse complement strand
CGTGGGACTACACGAACCCGAATCTCCCGCCTGGGCCGTCGGGGTCTGCGCCGGAGCAGCCCAACGATCTTCCGCCTCAGTACGACCAGCAGTCTGCTCGTGTCCAGGGCCTGATTGACAACTTCCAGCCACAACAGCAGCAGCAGCAGCGACTAGGAGAGCGTGACCGCGACCGTGAGCGTGACCGTGGCTATGGCCCTCCGCCCACGCAGCAGCAGCAGCAGCGCTACGAGCCGGCTCCTTCGGCTCGTGATGCCTACGACTACAACCGTGGACCTCCAGGTGCAGCTCAGCCGGCTTACGGCCGAGACGATCCGTACCGTCAGGATCCACGAGACACACGAGGACTGCCTCGCTACGCAGACAGCAACGGTCCGCCCATGGACGTGCGTGGCCCCCGTGACTTCCCTCGCCAGAGCCAGACTGGGCTTCCTGCCCACTCGACTGGCCGATCCATGCGGCCAGACAGCCAGCGATCGGCCGTGCTCATCTGCAGCAACATGGAGCGAGCTCTTGTGGTGCGTTCGCGAGCTGCCATTGCTTGTGTCTTATTGAACCGTTGGTGACCCTGACTTGACTTGACTGACGCAGAGCCCCGATCGCCTGTTCACGTTCTTCGGCTGCTTTGGCGACGTCATCCGCGTCAAGATCATGTTCCGTAAGCAGGACACTGCGCTCATTCAGTTCGTCGATGAGGTTCATGTGAGTAGACTTGACTCTGTCCGTGTGCGTCCTGCCTGCTCTTGGCGCTTGTCCTGCTGCTCTCTGTCGTGCGTGTGGACTGTGGGGGACTTGGGAAGAGAGAGAGACCTGGACTGTGGCTGACTGTGAACTGATCCCTGACGTTTGCTGTGTGTTCTGTTGCCTCATGCACCGACCTCTTCGACTGTGACTTGTCCATCCGTCCTGCCTGCCTTCTCTTGCCCCTGTCTTCCTCTTTCAGGCCACCTCGGCGCTCGACCACCTGGACGGCGTCTTCATCTTTGGCAAGAAGCTGCGCGTGGACTATTCCAAGCACACGAACGTGTCCATGCCGCGCGGCGAGGTCGACCGCTTCGAGCTCGAGAACACGCGGGACTTCTCCAACTCGCCGTTGCACCGGTACCGCCGCCGCAGCCCGCAGGAGGCCGTGTCGCCCTGCCCGCTGCTGCACATCTCGGGCATCCCCATGGACCTGCAGCGCCGCCAGAACGCGCTCGTGGACATGTTCGCGCAGTTTGGCTTCGTGGCCGACTTCCACTTCATCCAGAAGAACACCAAGATGGCACTCGTGACCATGGGCTCCACGGACGAGGCCGTCATGGCGCTGCTCAATCTGGACAACATGGCCGGCCCGGACTCGCACATGCGCGTGTCGTTCTCCAAGGCGTTCCAGTACGGCGCCCCCGGCGGTGGCGGCGGTCCGCCGGGGCCTCTGCCCTCTGCGGGCTCGTACTCGCTACCCACGACGTCCGGCCCAGGACCACAGCGCCATCCACGTGATCGCAGTCGCGATCGGAGCCGGGACCGGCCACCCATGGGCAACCGGGATCGATCCGGAGGTCCGCCTCGCGATCGCCCCTTTCGGGACCGGGAGCCGCGCGATCGCCGGGGTCCTCCGCCCAGGTATTGAGTCATTCACGCATGAGTAGGTGGTAGGCAAGAACGCAATACTACATCTTCCTTTCTCTTACAGCACGTGCGGTGGCTCCTCCGCCAGCGACGCGTCCTCTTTGACCACGACGTCAGTGTCCCTGCCGCCCGGCGACGGCGTCATGGCGTGCAGCTTGCGCTTCTTCTTCTCCACGCGTTGGACCATGTCCGGGTCCATGTGCAGCACATTCCAACAGATCTTGGCGTGGGTCTCGCCCGGGTACACGCGCGGCCGGATGCACACCGGCCGTTGGCAGCAGGCGCAGTAGTGGGCCGAGTTGCAGCGCTTGCCGCGGAAGTAGCACACGGAGCAGCGCGCGTAGCGCTTGTCACGGCCACAGCTACCGTAGAGCACGGGGAAGCCCTCATCATCTGTGTCGCGGTTGAGGCTTGAGCCGGAGCTGTCGGCGGCGCCGCTGACGTTGCGGTCGGCAGGCTGCAGCTCACGCAGTCGATGGCCCGCGAAGCTCCAGAGCGCGTTCATCGGGTCCTTGGTCTCGTTCAGCACGGGATCGTCCAGCGCAGCAGCGGCCCCAGCCGCATCGTCTGCCAAGGGCGGTGGCGCAGAAAGCAGTGGCACTGCGTCCGTGGTTGTGGCCAACAGAGGCGGCGCATCCAGCGCTTGGGCTGAGGACAGAAGCGCGAGTGAGCTCAGCGCAACCACAGGCAGCGACGCGATGACGTACTGGAGGCAGCGCGCTCTCTGGCGGCGGCGAAGATTGCGTCCACGCGCTGCGGATCCAGGCGGTAGACCTCGCCCACCAGCGCCTCGAGCTGCTGGTCGTCCATGGCGCCGAGCACCTTGTCCATGGACGGTGCCACGCCCATGATGCCAGAATTGGCTATTGACAGTACCCAGTCCCAAATGCGTACACTCCTGCAACCGTACCCATGAACTCGGACCAGCGTACCTGGTTTTGGAAATATGGTCCTCTTTGGACCGCGTTCTGGACACATGAGAGAGACAGAACGAAAAGCCGTCCTGCGTGTGTCCCGCTGAAGAGCGAGGCCACGACCGTTTTCTTGGCCCGACCGCATGCGGACGCAATGGGCCGCGGTGGCGGGCGAGGGCGGTGTGGGCCGCAGAGCGCTTGCGGCCGCACTTGGGGCCACAGAGACGAGCACGAGTGTGGGCCCAATACCATGGCGATGGCCCCTTCCAGCTAAATCAAGAAACAACAACAGCGGTCGGCGGTACGTGGATCTGGAGATCGTGGGGCCGAGGCATGAGCTGGCAGCTGTGGCGACCCGCGACTGTGGTCCTGAAGGCTCTCCGTTTGCGGTCGTAGTGGTGTTTGATCTTACCAACCGCGATTCGTTTGAGGCTGCGGTCGCCCAATGGTCCACATTCGGCGGGTCTGGGAGTGTGCCAGTGCTGCTCGTGGGGACGCATGTGGACCACGGCGACCGCCGACGCGAAGTATTTGCGGCCGAGGGCCAAGTGCTCGTGGACGGCGTTGCGTTCGACCGCTACATTGAGGTCTGCGCCACACGGTCCCCCTTTGACGGAGTCTCAAGCGTGGCCCAATGGCTCGCAGAGCGATTCCAGCTAACACAACACGACGACTGGCATCTGCTGGGCGAGAAGGAGGGCCGCAGTACCACGCTGCACCACGATCCAACCAAAGCCACAGCCGCAATCGCGCCCCCGCCTGGGCCGGGGCTGCGGCCATGTGTGCACACGAGTGTGTGGCTGTACGACCCCACGGAGATCGCGCCGAGCGAAGATGACGACGTCAAGATCCGCCCGATCTCCCGCGCGCTCTTCGAGATGCGCGCGGCCGGGGACGAGAAGGCCAAAGCCGTAGCCAGATACCGCGACCGAGAGACGCTCAAGCGGCTGGGTCAGTGCCGGTACTTTGGGCCGACCGAGAGCAGCCGCCACATGCGCTGGCAAGAGGCCCAGCGGCAGCAGCAGCGGCTCCAGCCAAAGCGGAAGACTAAGCAGAGCAGAGAGGCCGACGTGTCGCTGCTCAACAAGTCCTTCATGCAGGGCACGGAGCTGCAGCTGATCCGCCAGAAGCTGCTGGCCTGCGAGAAGACCGCCGGTGGGTCTCAACCGCCGGCCCAGAAGGCTGCGTCCAAGGCCAAACACGTCCGCAGGCGAGACCGGTCGATCTCCCACTCGGCCACGGTGCAGACGTCGAGACCTGTGAGCGTAGCACAGGATGCGTACGTCCAGCAGCGAGCGTCTCTGTGTGGCCCCAGTCCAGGAGAATGGACGGCGCATTCGCCCTTGTACGACAACGAGAAGCAGCGAGCGTACTCTGCAGACGATGCGGCCGACTTTAATGTGTTCGACCAGCTATTGGCACAGGAATCGAGCTCTTCATGCGACAACAGTCCCAGGCAATCGGAGTCCTCTGAAGACGAGGCTCAGAAGCACATAGAGCTACGCGCCCATGGAGACGCCGCATTCGCATGGAGCCCCAGACCGTCTCGAGAGCCCAGCCCACGGCCAGCACCAAGCTACCAAGAGATTGAAAAGGAGCGTGATGGTCCAGGCGAAGCTGCTTGGCTGGATGAAGGACAGCCCGACCAACAGGAACACGATGCCGATGACGTTGGCTTTGGTGACGAGTTCTCGTTGCCGCTGGATGAAGACCCAGAGACGTCACAGTCGCCCAACGCACCTGCTTCCAGTACAAGGAGTCACATCACGCCACCGAAGCGTTCAGAAAGCATCGTGATTGCTCCTTCTTCTACCAGCGACTCCAGCTCCGACAGCAGCCCAGAGACGTCTCCAGTGCGGCCTCTGGACTCAACGCTCCCTCCCCAGCAGCTTCCAACACACGAGAGCCCAGCCAAGAGAGCGCAAGAGGCTCCGACGGACACGACAGACATCGACGCGCTTCTGGATTATTTCGATGGCGTGCAATTGCCCATTTAAGCAACACGCACATGCCCCAACAACACACAACTCTCTCTCTCTCTCCCTACAACGTAATGGTCGCGCCCGTGACGTTCTCGGCCCACATGAGGAAGTCGCAAATGAGCGAGTACGTGGGGTAGATGAACGTTGCCGGGCGGTTGCCCTCGAAGAAGAAGTGGCCGGTCCAGGCAAAGCCATAGCCCAGCAGCAGCACGACCCACGCTAGCTTGGTGCTGCCACGCAGCAGGCGCGTGGTCGCCAGGAACGTCACGAACATGATCGCGGCCTCCGAGAGTCCGTTGTCCTGGTGGCGGAACGCAGCGAAAGCCAACTGGCCGCACTTGGCTGTGCACACAGACAACGTGAGGCTCGGATCAAAGGGTGACAACAGAGGACGATGGGGACGGACGCACCGGCGAGAATGCCAGCGCCAATGAGCTCAGGATTCATCAGCGACAGCAGCACGATGAGCGACGTGCCCACAACGTGCAGCAGCACGGACGTCTGGTCCTGGTGGTCGTGTTGGCTGTAGGTACAATGTCATAGCTCTATCAGTCCTGCGATCCGCATTCCAACCGCAGGATCGGTACGCACTAGCGAGGGCGGAAGGCGCGCAGATCCGCATAGGGCTTGAGCAGGGACGGCGGCTGGCTATCCACCTGCAGTGCGTCCAGCAGCTGCGGCCCTGCGTACGAGAGTGCGGCCGTGGCCACAGCCACAACCATCCATGCGGTGGAGATTCCAGTGGTCTGCTGCTTCATGTCTGGCGGTTGAGTTGACAGAATGGCCCAACGAGCGCATCCGCCAGCGGACTCAACTTCAAGCGGATGGTTCTATGAATCGGTTTAGAAAGGACATCAGTTCTCACAAGCCATCCGCCTGTCAGCGCCACCCAACTTAATTGACAAAGATGCTGCGTCAAGCGCCGCGATGGTGGCCGCAGCGGATGCGGTCGCAGCGCCTCAGGTTCAGTTCACATGTTGCGGATGCATCCGCCTTCACAAGTGAGGACACAGTTGGTCGTGACAACGACACAATCTACGCGCTGTCGTCGGCTGAGGGCCGCGCTGGTGTGGCCGTCATCCGCATCTCAGGCGCCCAGGCGGACGCCAGTCTGGCGGCGCTCAGCAGCCAAGGTGCCAAGCTTCCGGCCGCACGAACGTATGCATCTCAATGGAACTGGCGATGACTGTGAGGAGGACTGATGCCTCTTGCTGTGTGTTCCAGTGCGGCGCTGCGCAAGCTCTTCCACCCGACCACGCGCGAGCATCTGGACGACGCCCTCGCGCTCCGCTTCCCCAAGCCGCGCAGCTTCACAGGCGAGGACGTGGTGGAGCTCCACGTACACGGCAGTGTGGCCGTGGTCTCAGGTGTGCTGCAGGCGCTGCGCGAGATCCCGCGCTGCCGCGCGGCTGAGGCCGGCGAGTTCACGGAGCGCGCGTTCGAGAACCACAAGCTGGATCTGGTGCAGGTGGAAGGCCTGGCCGATCTGCTGGGCGCCGAGACCGAGGCCCAGCGAGCCCAGGCGCTGCGCCAGCTCTCGGGCGACGTGGGCGAGATCTACGAGCAGTGGCGCACGGAGGTCGTGCGCTGTCTGGCCTACACTGAGGCGCTCATCGACTTCGGCGACGACGAGGACGACGTCTCGGACGCCGCCTACGACCTGGCGGTGCAGCGCGTGCAGGACCTAGCCCAGTCCATGCGCGCGCATCTCGCGGACGGTCGCAGAGGCGAAATCCTGCGCAACGGCGTGCAGGTGGCCATCCTGGGCCCGCCCAACGCCGGCAAGAGCAGTCTGCTCAACCGCCTGGCGCGCCGCCCGGCCGCCATCGTCTCGGCCATCGCCGGCACGACACGCGACATCGTGCAGGTGCCGCTCAACATCGCAGGCTATCCCGTGATCGTGAGCGACACGGCCGGTCTGCGCGAGACTCAGGACGTGATCGAGCGCGAGGGCGTGCTGCGCGCTCAGCAGTGCGCCTCGGAGGCCGACGTGCGCGTCGTGATGCTGGACATGCAGGAGGCGCCGTCGCTCCTGGCCTCGACCGAGTACCAGCAGTATCTGAGCGACGACAACAGCACCAAGACGCTGCTGGTGCTCAACAAGGTCGACGCCCTGGGCGCCGTGGAGCTGGCCAGCGTGAAGCAGTCCGTCGAAACGCAGCATGGCGACCGCGTGCACGTGATCTCGTGCACTACAGGCGCCGGCATCGACGCGTTCATCGAGCAGCTGGGCACCATCGTCAAGCAAACGTACGTTGCTCGTCCTCAAGGCATCCTCGCCTTATAGTTGCTCACTGACGCCTGTGTGTGTTGCTCTGTAGCCTGCAGCTCTCGACCGGAGCCAACGCCGCCCAGGGAGCGCTGATCACGCGTGAGCGCCACCGACAGAACCTGATCGAGTGCGTCGAGAGTCTGGACGCGTTCCTAGCCGACCCTTACCAGAGCGAGATAGCAGCAGAGGACCTGCGGCGCGCCGTGGTCGCCATCGGCCGAATCCTGGGCCGCGTGGACGTGGAGGACGTGCTGGACGTGCTCTTCGCAGACTTCTGCATTGGTAAATAGACCGAATACCGTTTCAACGCCCGCCCTCTCGTGCCCAAAGCGCCGCAGTTGGTTATGATCGAGTTCGTGCCGTGCGAAGTCTACGCCAACGAGGCCTCAGAGTTGTCTCCAGGCCCAGCGGAGCCCGATGAGGATGATGCGGAGCAGCAGCCCACGCTGGACCGAGCGTCGCGCATTCTCCGGCCGCAGTACCTCCCGCAGCTGCCGACCAAGGGCGCATCCTTTGACAGCTTCCAGATTGAGCCCGAGGCCGGGGTCTTTGGCGGACGTGTACGTGGTCTTGCTCTCTTCATGGCTGGGTATTGAGTCACAGACACGGCCTTCTCGCGTCCTTTAGCACGATGGAACGGTCCTGCACTGGCCACTGCAGCAAGCCACAGGCTTCCTCCCGCCCCACGTAGGCCTCTGCTCTCTTTGTTCCATGTGCGTTGAGGACTGAGAGTACCATTGGAATGTGTCCAGGTGAGCTATCTGCGTGGCCATTCGGGCGCTGTGCTGTGCATGGACTTTAGCGCTGCGCTTGGCAGGAGCGGGCTGCTGTTCACAGGTGCCGCCGATCGCTGCATCAAGGTCTGGGATCTCTCGGAGGCCACGCCGACCCATGGCGGCCACCACAACAACGCAGGCGCCTGTGTGCAGACCATCCACGCCCACGGAGGCAGCGTCGTTTGTCTGCGGAGCATGCCGCATCAGCACGGAGGGCTCGTTAGCTGCAGTCCGGACCAAACGGTCAAGACGTGGTTCCCGGCCGAAGGGCGAGCGCTGCTGCTGCATCCGTGGTTCGTGCCGGGGCAGACCATCACGTCCGCCAGCGGCACGTGGCCCACGATGCTTTGCGTGCGCGATGGAGCGAGCTGCACCTTGTTCGTGGGCGATTCGACCGGCTGCTTGTCGCTCTACACGGCTGGAGGCAAAGCCAGCGAAGAGGACGACTCGGACGGCCAGCGCAGGCGGAGTCTGCTGCTGGCTCCGGAGCCCGTGGCCAGTTCGCTGGAAGGCAACACTGGCGACCAGTTGTTCCAGCTCAAGCGCAGCCATGCGCACTTCCACTCTCTCGGCATCCTGCAGCTGCAGCTGATCGCGGACCACTGCTTCGTGGTCTCCCTGGGCTTCGACCACAAGGCGCACGTAGTTGACGCCATCTCGGGGGCTCTGTCGTCCACCATCGTCAACACCAACGGCGCGAGGTTTACGAGCTGCGCCTGGGACGCACGTGGCCAACTGTTGCTGCTGGGCGATGCCGTGGGCTGTCTGCACCTCTGGAACGTCTTCCACGACAAGCTCGAGGCCAAGCGGCAGCTCTTCCCAGCCACACTCCCGATCCTCTCAATGAGCGTGCTGCCCAGCGCCAGTGGGGCGGACCTGCTGCTCATGGGCGTGGCCAACGCCATGAAGCAGTGGCGTCTGAACCGCGACGTGGGCTACGCGCAGTGCATGGGCCACACGGAAGCGATCGTGTCTATCGTGGTGATGCTCCATGAGGACGAGCAGCAGTTCCAGCCGCAGTCCAACGACGACGAGCAGGACACGACTGCAACCAGCCGCTTCTTCAGCGCGTCGCTGGACGACACGCTGCGCTGCTGGGATTCGTACACCATGAAGGCGTCCTTCGGCTTTGAGGAGCGGGAGGCCGAGGTCACGTGCATGATCGCAGCCAAAACGTACAGCAAGCTGATCACGGGCCACGAGAACGGAGCGATCAAGGCTTGGAGCACTTTCACGGGCAAATACCTTCGAGGGAAGCAGACGAGCCCCAGCGGAGGAGGCAGCTCTGCGATCTCCTGCCTCGCAAGTAAGTGATTGCCTTTTTCCCTTTGCGTTGACTGACTGAGAGGCTCACAACTGCTGGATGCTATAGGTGGCGTCGTACGCGATGAGGAGTTCGTGCTGTCGGGCAGCGTGGCTGGCTTTGTCTCCGTTTGGGAGATGCACACAGACCAGCTCAAGCATTCCGCCACGATCCGAGCTGCGATCCCGACGCAGAAGGACTCCGAGATCTCGTCCATTCTGTTCTGTGACGGATACTACTTGGCCCCGCAGGGCCAACAGGCGTTCTTTGCGGTGGGATACACCACCGGCGCCATCTCAGTGAGTCCTCTGAGCTATTGCTTGTATCTCTAGAGCCTCTCACGCTTGCTCTGCTGTTGGCTGTTAGATCTGGAGTTTTAGCAAGCGCGTGCTGCTGCGTTCGTTCTGTGCGCATCAGGAACCGGTCGGGTGCCTGGCAATGCACGGCTGCTTCCTGTTCTCAGGCTCCGATGACGCATCGCTGCGCATGTGGAACTTACTGGTGCCGTCCGAGGCCTACGAGCTGGTGGAGCTGGGCCCGAGCTCTCACTCGTCTCCGATCGTGACGCTGGAGGTGCTTCCTCGCGTGGGTCTTGTTGTCAGCGCTTCAGCAGACGGCGGCATCGTACTCTGGGACTACACTGACAGTGACGACCCGAGCAACGCGACTTCCTACGGGAAAGTGGCGCATCGTATCCAGTAGGTCTAGTAGGTCTCTCCTTGGGCTCAGTTGTTGGCTGGCTTCTCACGGATTGCTCATGGAACAGACATGAAGGGCGGGTCAAGTGTGTGTGCTACTGGCCGGCGCGGAAGTCTCTCGTCTGCGGCACAGCCGACGGCGAGCTGCTCGTCTTCCCTCTACCTCGTCATCTAGTTTGAGTGAACGATGCGGAAGCGATTGCAGTACAATCGGCTTGGTGACCATATCGATACGTACGAAATGCACGACCGTCATCGACTTGGTGTTCCAAGGACAATGCGCAGCACAACGGAAGTATTTGCAGCATTTCCCCACAATCGTTGACCACAGACAGCTACCAGAGGGAAAGAGGGCCGACGCCTTCATAACATGTCAAGCAGCGCAATGGCTCGGAAAACACCAGCGGTTGGGTTGATCTGGGGCCTGCTGCTGGAGATCTCGAGCCCATCGACTGCTCGGTCTTTAATTGACGGGATGTCGTAAGCGTAGGAGAAGAATACGAAGAAATTGATTAGTGCAAGCGAAATACTTCTTTGATTGTATGGATTCACGCGCGGATGCACCTGCACGGGCCTACGCGTGCTTCTCAGTGGTAGCGATTGACTCGTTCACTCTGCCTAAGCTCCAGCGATCTTGGACTCGAAATACTGTTCAAGCCTGCTTGAAACTGCTCGGATACACGCAACAGCGAGGGCCCAATAGCAAAACCTTTGCTCTCCTCCGTGCCACTGACAACAACCCAGCGACTGCAATGGCAGCAAGTCCGAATACCAAAATCCAATCGGAGGAGAGCACAGGTTTGCTATTGGGCTACCATTTATTCGTGCTTGAATCAGCTGAAGAAGTCTTGATCGTCATAGCCAGCTATTGCGGCATATGCAACAGTCAGTGGCTTTACGCATCGGTTTTTCGATTTGGGATCATCGCATTGAGATTTTCGCTTTGAGGACTGGGACGAAAGCTTATGGACTCTCATTATCCTGGACATGCCAATCGGTTTCAGCTTTCGAGTCATTGTTTGAGCGCATCGCCATTCACTGAAGCACATAGACAGACAAGGGCTTGCATGTACTGGCAGGAATGGTTTTTACCTTCGACTGTTTGTGCAATGTCCAGCGACAGTACCACGTCACAGATTTGGCCCGTTTCTTCCAAATTTCGCGTGCACCACATCAAATTCTGTCACTTGCCACCTCACGGTCAATTGTCAGCGTGACATGGTGACGTTTGCGGTGCTGGGCGACTCGTTCGTGGACGTGGTGGCCGGCACGCTGGCCCCCGAGCAGTTGCCCAAGTGGGGCGGCGACGTGGAGTGCTCGCTGCCCATCCAGCTGCAGCCGGGCGGCTCGGCGCTCAACACGGCCACCCACCTGGCCAATCTGGCTTCCAAGCAGGGTGCTCAGACGCCGACCCATGCGGTGGAGCTGCACACGGTCGTTGGTACGTTCTGCTGCAGCAAAGGCTCTGTCTGGAAGCACAAGACTGATCCGTTGTGTCTGTAATGCTGTCTGAGCAGGATCGGACTCGTTCGGAGAGGTGCTGAAGAGCCATTTGGCGTCGCATGCGATCGGGCTGAGCTCTCCGACGCTGGCGGGCGTGCCCACGGGTGTCTGCATCGTCCTCAGCGGAACGGTGGGACCCAGAGACGCAGCCAGTAGATTGAGACATTCGACTGACGGTGGCTGGTGGTGAAATGGCAGGCGGATCGCAGCTTCGTGACCCATTACGGCGCGGCGCGAGTGTTCGGCGTGGAGCACATTGACGAGGAGCGACTGTTGCAGGCCGATCATCTGCACATCGGAGGTGAGACCAACGCGACGATTGGCCTGAGCCGTTGACTCGTAATCTGACATGGTGCTAGGCTTTTACAGCTGCTCGAACCTGCAGGGCAAGCTCAAGCCGCTTCTGGAGAAGGCGCGAGCCAAGGGCTTGACCATCTCGCTTGACACCAACTACGACTGCACGGAGCAGTGGCAGGATCTGGATGGCTTGCTGCCGCTGCTGGATGTATTTTTGCCGAACGAGGTCGAGGCCGTGAAGGTCACACGCACGGACTCAGTCGAGGCGGCCATGGCCGTGCTCTCGCAGCGCGTGCCCGGACTCACGATCATCAAGCTCGGAGAAGGCGGTGCGCGTGCGTTCTGCGCCAAGACCCAGCGCTCGTGGACCCACGGCAGCTTCCAGACGGATGTCGTGGACGTCACTGGCGCCGGCGACTCGTTCAACGCTGGCTTCCTCTCGGCCTGGAAGCAGGACACCGAGAACGTAGACGACGCCCTGCGGTGGGGCTGCGCGACGGCATCCAAGTGCGTGGCTGCGCTCGGCGCGTGTTCGTCTAAGGCCACGTGGGACGACGTGCAACGAGTGATGGTCGATGGCCAATTGAATTGAGTGCGTAAGACAGAGAGATACCACAAGCGATTCATGCATGCTTTTGATTACTTAGTCCAGTAGCTTGGTCTCCTGGGGCGTGGGCACGTTCTCCTCGCCCACTGCGTGGCGAATGAGCTGCTCCACGGCCTTGTCCTGCGGATTGCCGTACCAGAGCACGCTCTGGCTCTTGGTGATGATGAACAGCGTCGGGATCTTGCACACGTCGTAGCGGACCAAGTACCTGCGCAGCAGACAGGTGAGCACAAGCCACAGACAGAGCCAGAGAGACCAAGGACCCACTCTTTGGCCATGGAGCCGTCCTCGATGGCGATGGAGAAGGGGAAGTCCTGCAGCTCCTGAAAGTCGCTGGTCGTCCGCCCTTTGATCTCGTACATGCGCAGCTCCTCCCGCGACTCTTGGGTCAGCGCCAGGAACTGGACAGCTGCGGGCACGAGCGTGAGTCTACAAAGACAGGGAGCCCTTATTCATTTCCAAGGCTCTAGTAGTTACCTCCGTGCGTGATGCTGCGACGCAGACGCTGGAACTGCTGAAGCGCCGCGCGCGAATCCTTGCACCACGAACCCTGGATACAGATTTACACGGTCAGTCCATGGCCAGCGCAGCGATCTCCAGGCAGACCAGCAACTTACGAAGAAGAGCAGACACGTGACCTTGTTGAGCTCCAGTTGCACGGGCTGGCCGTGCACCAACTCAATGCGGCGCAGCTCCGGCGCCTGGCTCATTTGCTTGGTCTGCTCGGCCTGCATCAGGCCCTCGTACTTCTGGGTCCTGAGGCGGTTGTAGAAGACCGCAAGCGTGACGGCGCCCACAAAGCCATAGTCCTTGAGCTCCCAGTGGAGGCCCAGCGGTCCCGTGAAGGAGTACGTGAGGTACGCGGCCAGAGAGCCCAACACCGCCGCTTGGAGACCTGCCGACGCGACGCCCATGGTTATGTTGTCGGTTTATGAGCGATCGAACAGACGCAGGGAGCTACTGTACCATTTGAAGCGGTACCATATCTACAAGCAACCTTCATGCAACCTACAAAATGGAGCCGAGTGAGCCACCAGCTGCAATTGAGCTCAATGCCAAACTGAGCAACCAAATACAGCTAACAACATTTGTGCAACTCAACAGCGAATGTTGCCAGCCTATTTACCAGTCAGATCTGTCTCCAGACGATCTGCGTTCTCACAGGCTGCATAATCCCATGTTCCGTCCACTGACTCGAGCACGTAGCTTATGGAGCGTACTGACTCCTCGAGTAGCGTCGAACCGTGGGAGTGGGGAAGCAGTGCGATGCGCTTGAGTAAGGACTTGGCTCCGTCGATGATGTCCTTACGCGAGAGCCCTCACAGTGTGGCCATGTTGGAGACACCTCAACAGCTCTCAGCCTCACCTTCTCTTCATCTTGCACCTTTTCGTGTAAACCGTGCCACTTGTAATACCTACATTTGTCATTTTCCTGTCAGTCGTTTTTGAATGACTCGCCCTCCTCTTCTCTCTCCCATTGGCTGATAAACTGGTCTTTTTCAGCCAATCCGAACCCGGATTACTCAATACACTCATCTGATCCTTTGCAGATCCAAAGAACAAACAAGGAGCTCATTCATCGCCATGGTCCTCCTCCAGCGCATGGCTTCGTGGTTGCTGCTGCTTCTGGCTGTGGCCGCCCCCTTAGTACAGGCTGCCAGTCCCCGGGGCCCCATCATCGGCGTGTTCGCCCACCCGATCTCTGCCCATGGAGAGTACATCGCGGCTTCGTACGTCAAGTGGGTCGAGAGCGCCGGCGGTCGCGTGGTGCCCATCCCGTACAACGCACCGGAGCCGTACCTCAAGTCGCTGCTGCCGCAACTCAACGGCCTGCTCTTCCCCGGCGGCGCTGCGACTGTGAACGACAAGGCGCAGTTCCTGTACGACCAGGCGGTGCAGCTCAACGACCAAGGCGTGTACTTCCCCGTCTGGGGCACGTGTCTGGGCTTCGAGTGGCTCGTCCAGATGACCACACGCGACTTCCATTCCCTGTCGCAGGGCCTTGACTCCATGAACATCACGCTGCCGCTCAACTTCACGGAGGCCGCGCCCTCCAGCCGCCTGCTGAGCGGCGCCAGCAGCGACGTGTACCAGTGGCTGGGGGAGAAGCCCATCACGATGAACAACCACGAGCAGGGCATCACGCCGGACAAGTTCGCCAACTACTCCAAACTCACTGATTTCTACACGGTGCTGGCCACCAACTACGACCGCACGGGCCGCGAGTTCATCTCGGCCTTCGAGGCCAAGAAGTACCCGATCTACGCCGTGCAGTTCCATCCCGAGAAGAACGCCTACGAGTACGGCGAGTACGAGGACGGCACGCCCTACGAGGTGATCGACCACTCGCCCGAGGCCATCGCCAGCAGCCAGTACTTCGCCAACTTCTTTATCCAGGAGGCGCGCAAGAACGATCTCAAGTTCGAGAGCGCCAAGGTCGAGAAGAGCGCGCTGATCTACAACTACCACACGTCGGACTTCACGTCCCCAGGCTTTGTCGAGTCATACCTGTTCAAACACGACCAGAAGGCCGCGTTTTGGGCTATCAAGTAAGGTTGTAGTGCTGAAGCAGCCAGTTACAATGGCTGGATCGTAATACACCCGATGCTTTCGCTTGCTGTTGTGTCTTGGAACGTAAGTTTGAATGGCCCAGAGCGCAATGCAATGTCGTCGCCTGGCTCGAGCTGCAGCTGTCGTGGGTCCGGCTGGTGAGAACCATAGAGCAGGTGGAAAGTACCAAGAGCACGCTCTCGAGACCAGACAGCTCCAATGACACGGTCTCCAGGCTCTCGGGCCTGATGCGCTGCACTGAGCACTCTGGCTGGGTGAAGAGCGACTCCAGATGGCCGTCGCACTCCCCTCTGGTCAGAAGCAGCAGACGCAGTGGCTTGTCCAGCGATTGTCCCTGATGGACGACCTGGTCCTGGCGATAGTGTCGGCACGAGACAGCGCCCTTGGGCTGAACCAGCAGCATGGGCTTCCTTTTCTCACTTGAATGAACCTATGACTCTGTCATTAGCAGTCACTGCGATCAAATGAAACCATTATACTAGCGTATACTGCATGTATAGTGCTTATGCTGGTGACGTCAGCATGAGATCCCAGAGCAGCCAGAACAACAGCAGACCCCACCCCAACGGCCAAGTGCTCGTCCTCCCAAAGGCGAAAGGCTCTGTCCTTCCAATTCCTTCATCCGGAATCCTTCGACACTGGAAGAAGAACCAGCAGCAGCAGATCCCCATGGACTCTGATTCTCCCCCCATCCTCCCACTCTCCAGACCCAGAAGACAACAGACTCAGAAAGTTCTCAGATGGCTTCATATTCACAGGCAATTACTCAACTTGAAGGCACCTAAAGCACCTGAACCAGCACGAACTCGGCGCTGTTGCTGTTGCCGCTGTCTACGCGCTCGATCGTGAGGCCCAGACGTCCGGCCGGCAGCTTGAGCTCTTCGCCGGCCTTGAGCTGTTGCTTGGGCTCAATGCTCTTGTCGTCGCTCTCGACCGACACAGTGCAGTCCTCGAGCGCCACGAGCACGCTCTCGGGGCCGCCGAGCGGGAGCGAGATCGAGTCCTGGTCCTTGATCGTCAGGCGGTGCACGAGGCACTCGGCCCGGTCGAAGAGCGTCTCGATGCGCACGTCCTCCGGGAACGCCACGGCCTGCGTGAGCTTGTCGCTGGGCAGGATCTCGACCATGACCAGCTGCAGCCGGTGCTCGAGAGTCTCGCCCACGTCGGCCGCGTGCGTGTGGATGTCCTCACGGTGGTCGCGGCAGAAGACGGCGCCCTTGGGCTGCTCCAGCAGCATGGGCTCGTTGCCCACCGACTCCTCGTACGCGTACAGCGGCGTGACGCAGATGTAGATGGTCAGCTGCTGGTGGCGGTGCCAGCCGCAGGCCGTGTGCGGCGGGAACTCGGCCGAGACCATGCGGATGCGGTCGCTGATCCAGCGCTGCTTGTGCAGCGGCTCTTGCTCCACAGGCACGATCTGCTGGGGCTCCTTGCTCTCTTGCGGCGGCATCTTGGTCTTGGTGGTGGTCGGGTGTGGCTCTGGCGGCGGGGATTCACAAGTGCGGTCGTCCAAGTCTGCGGCCATGCGGTCCCAGGCGGGATTTACGGTTCGTCCACTCAAACCGCATACACTGCTGATTTCCATAGTTGCCGTTGCGGCCGCCGCATAGAGACACAGCAAACAGCAGATCGCAGTAATCGATAGCACTGCCCTTTCCGATACAAAACGTACGCAGGGTGCCGGTCTGGCGAGGCTTGGCGGCCACGGTCTCCTCGAGCGTTCCCCATTCAAGGCACATCCGCAGCAGACGGAGCGAATGAAACGCACGCACGCCAGCGACGCAAGAGCGATCCTTCTCCTGTCCGTACAGTCTGTGAGCGTACCAAACTTACAAGCGGACACTCGCAGCTCCTCTTCTCTCCACCTGGACCGACGAAGTGGGATGGGAAGCTCGTGCAGCCAGGCGTCTGCTTATGTTGCTGGGACAGAAGTCAATGTTGCGCCAAGGGTCCGGACACCTTGAAGTCTGCCAGATATGTTGCTCCAACGGATTGCGACTTGGTCCATGGAAAGACTGGGCGAGCTGGAGCTTCTTCCACGCATGGCGATGCTTTCACGAGGCGAGTTCGAACACAGCCATAGCCATCGCTTTCACACTTGAGTCTTGGATCACACATGAGTCTTCAAAAGCGTCGTCTTCGCTCGTGGTACGGCCAGCGGTGCTGGCAAAGGTCAGGAGAACATCACCAGTCAGGCTCTTGATCTTGAAGAGCCAAAACAGTCATATTTCAGCACTTGAGAGGTGGAACTGAGTGCTTCATGAGGTCTTCCAGTGAAATTTGCGCCCCCCCTCTCTCTCTGGTGGAGTATGTGACCATGCTGGGAGACGAACGCGTTCGAATGCTTGAGGACCACTTGAGCCACAGACGTAGCTAGAGCCAACCAATTCATTCTGGAGACATGAGACGCGTTGCCATTCAGTCACGGTCGGAGGGACGAGGAACACCCTTGACATTCTCCATCGTACGTCGGAGTCACGAGGCCTCGTCAGGCACTTCACTTGCGTAGTTCATCAGGAGCCTGGACGCAGGTTCAAACAAGCAGCGAAACCAATTGCTTGGGAGCATGGAGATGATCGCTTTCAGGACTCTCTTTCGCTGGGTCTTGGTCGGTTCTTGAGACCGGAGAGTGAAGTTGCTGGCTCGCTGGTGGATCCACGAATGACCAAGGAGGGGGCCAGCCGTTCGTGTTCTCACGCGTACCGTATTTAACGCATGTCAGGTAACAGCTATCTATCGTACGTAACGGTTATGTTATGATGGTTATGGACAACTTGACCTGAAGAGTAACCAGATCACGAGATTACTCATGAGAGTCCCGCACAACACACAGTTCAGCATGTGTGTGTGTGTATGTGCCTCTCTCTGTCTTGAAGCATAGTCCCAGCCTGAAGAGCCATCCGGTGCGACACGGCCAATGGGTTCTCCTTGTCCGATCTCTGTCGGATTGCGCCACGTTGTCTTCAACCAGGATCTGCTCCAGGCCAATCGTGACTGCAATGATTATGGATGCCGATCGTCATGGAGAGGCGTCTGCTTTTACGGAACACGTCGTTCGCGCCTGAATATCTTTCTCGTGATCCTCCCATCAATCGAAAGGCAAGCAAGCAATCTCCTTCCAACCAAGCCACTTTGGCTTTTGCAAGCTCCAGCGAACCAACACAGTCATGCGTTTCGCCTCCGTCTTCGTGCCCGCTCTCGCGCTTGTGGCTTCGGCCTTCCAGTCGGCCGACGCCGCCGACTCGGTCGCCCTGCCCTGGGATGGCCGCGCCGAGGACCTGACCGTCGAGACGCTCACGGACAAGTACATGACCCACATCCTGACCATGCGCTACGAGAACCTCACGGACGACCCGTCAAAGTGGGTCTCCATCGACCAGACCGGCCGCTCACCGGCGTTTAACGACGACACGGGCGTGATCAACATCGCGGTGGACAACTCGTCCATCTTCAAGGAGCAGACTACGTTCCGCCGCTCCGAGCTGGTGCAGCAGCTGGCTGGCAACACCGAGGGCGTGACGTTCTTCCGCACGAGCTTCATGAAGACCGACGCGTTCGTGAACAAGTACCAGTGGCAGATCGTCTTCACTGAGTCGCACGTGTTCACGCTGCGTATCGACGCGTCGTTGGACTCGCCCGAGATCCAGCTCTTCAACGGCACGTGGGCGCTGCAGTGGTCCACGCCCTTCGAGCTCAACACCTGGTACAACTTTGGCATCGCCCTCAGCACGGGCGCCATGGACCTGTACTGGAGTGAGAACGACAACGAGATGGCGCTGGAGAAGTCCATGGAGCTCACGAGCGCCCTGGAGACAGACTACGAGTTCCACTTCGGCATGCTCACGCTCATGGACGATGGCTCGGAGCCCATTATGGTCGCTGATGAGCAGGACATTCTGGCCTTTAACGGTGTCTCTGTTGAGACTTCGGTCACGGGCGCCTCGGCCTCTGCTTCGGCCGCCTCCGCTTCGGAAAGCTCAGCTGCTTCGGCATCGGTGAGCACGGCTGCTTCGACTGAAGACTCGGTCGCTGGTGAGGCCTCCGCAACTGATGATGTGTACTCTACTGCTGCTTCGTCCGCTGCTTCGGCTGCTTCGACTACCGACGCGTCCGCCTCGACCACCGAGGAGACTGCTTCGTCCGCCTCAACCACTGAGGAGACTGCT
>JAADVF010000058.1:0-71954 GCA_023334555.1 Elongisporangium undulatum | reverse complement strand
CATTGCCGCTGTAGCTGTTGAGATCGTCGATCTGCTGCGAGATGTTCTTGTGTTTGAAGATGGCCCAGGATAGTGACTCGTCCGGCGCCAGAACTGCCAGGTCGAAGCCTCGTTCCAGTGCAATGGTGACGGCCACCAGCAAGACCAGGAGCACGGAGGACGCAATGAGTAGTCTCTGTGGATGGATGCGGACCTCCAGCAGCGCTTCGGATGGACGACTGGCACCAGCTTCAACCTCTTGAAGAGCTGGCTGACTGGCTCTGGGCTGGTTCTTCCGTGGCTGGGCTCTCAGTGGCGCATAGAGATCCACGCTCGGACTGGACTGGGTTTCACCCTCCGCCGCCTTTGTCCTTCTGTTCTGCGTCATGCGATCCACTTGTCCAATTGATGAATGAGAGGCCTCAAATCGCAGACCTGTCTTCCACAGACGCAGCTGTCATTTTGTACCCACGGTTCCAGGGTACAGCTCTTGCCCGGCTTCCTTGATGGGCGGCTTCCCGCCCGACTAATTTCGATTGAGAAATGAGCAAAGGCAAGTCATAAGTAGACAAGTCATAAGTAGACCAAAATCTAAGTTTCAGTCTATTGACTAATAAATGTGGGCCTTGAAGAATAAAACCAGATGGAAGGATAAGCGTTATTTTACCAGCTTTCTATCGTTGTTACTTTATTCTCAGAATTTAGCTCAAAATCAAAATGGGAGAGTGCTCCTCCTCTCAAAACGTACAACACACAATACAATGCCGCAATACGTAATGCAGAGAAAGGAGTGGCCGGTTCGGTTCTACACTGCTACAGTAGCAGGAACCAATACTCAACGATGATGAGTTCGCGTGAGGAGGCCACCGATCCTTGATCCTTCAAAGCTGATTGTGTACCCACCCGGTGAGGGAGAGTGTGGGGCCACACTCTGCCGATCCATCGTGGGGACAGCATTCATTTTGGCGCACGAACTTGCTGTTCACGACTCGTTTCTGCGATCGTATCAATATGGCGAGTCCTTTTGTCGCAACTGATCAGCCCTTTCGCATGCGCGTGGCCTTCGTATCAAAGTCCATATCACAGCTGGCGACGGTCCGTTCCAGCCAGGAAGATGGACCCACAAGAGCGCCAAAGATACATCCGATGCAGATCAATCAGGTTGGACCACATCACGTCTGTGGACTCCTCGCTCGGCAAATCGGACGATGAGCGGTCGCTACATATTCTCGGACGAGTGCGGCATCCAGCATCAAGGAACTATGGGCCTGCGTCATGAGCATGAAAACGAGTGGTAGACGAACGACGTGCGGTTTGCTTGTCGATGGCAAAATGAAGACTGTTTTTCTGCTCAAAAGGACCAAGGTTTGCGAGTTTTCATCGCCTGAGAAAGCAAATTTCCACGTTTCTGAAAGAGGCCGGTGCGATGCGAATCGTTCTGTCGCCATGATCTCAAGAGGAGTTGGACACATCCCTAGTGATACGAATCACTTACGCGCGCGAATGAGAGCTTACTTGGATTTTCTCAGGAATTCCACAGCCAGCACGAGCAACGCGCTCACGGTCGCGACTGTGCCTTCAAGGAGCACTGCTTCAGACCAACGCGATGACGGCAATTTTCTCGCAGACTCTGCTGATGTTTTATCGTACGACGAGCTGAAGGAATGGAAGGCGGTTCAAACCCAAGAAGATGACTTCGCGAACACCTCCGCCGCTGTTTTCTGTTGGTTGGCGGCCGCATTCGCCCAATGGTTACGTTTCTTGGTTTGAAGAACGAGCTTCGTATCGCAGTGGACTCCATCTCCGTTGAGCACTTGGAGAAAATCAACTCATGTACTCAGCCACGTGCAAAGCATTGTGTACTCGCTTCTTCCCGGCAAAAGTGATCACGATTCTCATCAAGTTGTATTTGCGACCAATGTCATTCCACTGCTTGTGGCCGCGACCTTAGTCCGGTCAAAACAGAACGACGCGCACACCTTCGCTGGCTCCTTATTAGGGTCTGTGTTTCAAGGACTGAGTACAGCACGTGATTCGACAGCTTCAAGTGCCAGAAGCCGTCCACTGTAAATCACAAATCTATGGAGAACGAAACGACCGGTGCTAGTATTTGAGCAGTACGCACTCAAGCTCAATGATAGCGCCGGCCGAATCCTGGGTGGCACTCGTTGTCCAGCATAAGGTGCCCAGTACAGTAGTACCGTAGATGTCGATAATGTTAGAGTCCATGCATGTCACTGAAAAGGGGGAATGGTGTAAATGTGTCTTATTCTTTTGTCCGTAGCAGTACGAGGGGCAATATTCATCACAACCGGTGTTCACAGGCAGCAGCAGCAAATGGTGCGAGTGAAGCAGGCTCCTTGGAAGCCTCAATCTCTATGTCCCTATATCTAATGCGCTTGTGTGTGTCACGCAGGACATTGAGGCAGCGGTCGATGCGTGGCGCTACCGCCATCGCGTGCAGGAGGCCGTGCAGCACAGCGAGCAGGTGGCGCACGACTTCCCGGTCCAGATGAATCGATCGTATCGCTCTCGTCCTGCGTCTACAGCGGGGCCGACCAGCGCAGCGCTGCCGCTTCCGCCGCCTTCGGTCTCTGCTCTGAACCGCGGAAAGGATGCAGGACCCGGCAGCCGCGCAGAGTTCCTGCATATGCTGCAGAAGCTCAACGGCGACGAGTATGGCGAGCGCGCCAAGAGCGAGCGCGCGGGCCTGCTGCTGCTGCGCGAGGAAGACCACATGCAGGCGCTCAAGAAGCAGAACCGAGACATTGGCCGGCGCCTGAGCAGGATCCTGCACCAGCAGAAGGACCGGCCGGCCGGGAAAACGGACAAGCGCGTCCAGGTGGCGGATTTCAAGAAGAAGTTTGGCCGAGAGGTGAGGCTGCTGATGCAATTGGAAGGCAATGCAGCCGCTGATGAGAATGACGTTGGTCGTGTGTTCATGTGTACTGCATCTTCAGTCGCGATCCGGCAGTCCGTACGGCAGTAAGGAGCAGTTCAAGTCCAAGCACCAGGAGGAGATTGATGCGCTGGAAGGTTCGTGATGCTGCCCCCATGCTGCTCAGCTCATGAGCCAATGGCCTCACGTTCTTACTCTATAGACAAGCTGCGCGAGCATCATCTCTCGCGCACATCGGCCGAGAACGACTGGATTTACTACGACAGAGCGGCCGAGCGAGAGGCAAACGTACGTGTGTGCTTGAGGCTGCTGCAGTCACTGAACGAGGCTGATCCCGTCCCTTCTCCTGTAGATTATCCTGAAGGAGACTCTGTACGAAGAGCTGCTGGAGATCGCCATCGACACATTCGAAGAAGCCGAGCGCGCGTCGGCCAAGAAGGAGCTCCCGCCGGATCAACTCAAGGTCGTGGAGCAGGCGCTGCACGAAGGACCAGGGAGCCGAGTGCTGATCCAAAAGTACAATGTCGACATCACGCGAGCGCATTTGCAGTGTCTGCTGCCGCTCCAGTGGCTGAATGACGAGGTAAAGCACATTCGAAAGCGAGCAAGCGCTGGTCTCTATCTGCTTTACCAATGTGATTTTGTGTTCAGATCATCAACTTCTGGATGCAGCTCTTGAATGACCGTGATGAGGAGCTCGTGAACACTGGCGCGCTGGCCAAGCGAAGCCACTTCTTCACGTCATTCTTCTACACGAAAGTATCAGAAAACGGATACAACTTTGTGAACGTGCGACGATGGACTCGCAAGGTGCGCAATTGCATGGAAGGATCTCCAGTGGTGTGGCAGAGCGACACTAATGGATGGCGCTCACATGGCTTTGCGTAAGTAGGTTGACATCTTCTCCATGGACAAGATCTTCGTCCCAGTCAACGTGTCCAATGTATGTGGAAAGCTGCTTCGGCATGCCAATCATCTCAGTGGCTCATTGTCTCGATGTGTTTTGGCAGACCCATTGGTGCATGGCTGTGATCTTCATGACGGACAAGCGGATCCAGTACTTCGACTCCATGAGCGGCAGTGGCGAGCATTGCCTCAAGGTCTTGCTGCGGTATGCGTTCTTTCAAGGCTACATCTTGGCTTATGCTGCTGGAACCACTAACTCTCAATGCCACCATGACTTGCCAGGTATTTACATGACGAGATGGAGCACAAGAAGAAGCAGAAGTTCGATCCGGAAGGCTGGGAGCTGGTCTCGTCCACGCCAGAGACGCCCCAACAGGCCAATGGCTCGGACTGCGGCGTGTTCTCCTGCATGTTCGCCGACTTCCTGTCGCAGGGCCTGGTACGATCCACTGTCAACAATTGCATCTTGATGGCTGCTGACTGGTTCTGCCCGTTCTTCTTGTAGCCGCTGTCGTTCACGCAGAACGACATGGAGTTCCATCGCCATCGCATGGTGCTGCGCATCGTCCAGGGCGCGCTGCCGCTACAAGAAGAACTCTAACGATCCCAATGCAGGCAAGACCCATTGCGCATTGAATACACGAACACCAGACACACACGCGATTGCTGGTGCTCTTTGGAAGAGGAAGCCAATGCTTCCCGTATACTTAACATTATCCTTCTCTCACATGCATCATCGCCTTGGGTAATGCGTGGCTGGCCCATTGCAGGACTGATACAGCACTTGCTGTCTCGCCTCGCTGGCTAGTTGACGCGGAAGCCCTCGCTGCGCAGACAGACCTTGTGCGCTTCAATGATGTCCTTGCACAGCTCCTCGCCGTTGGTGACGACGCACAGGTCGCGCGCCTTCTTGGTCTCGGGGCACGAGCAGCAGATCTTCTTGCCGGACTTGCCCAGCACGGGAGCGGCCGCTGCGGTGGTCACTTGGGTCTCCTTGCCGGCCATGATTCTCTTGTGTTGTGCTCTGGTGGCCAATTGCTCAATGTCGACGGTGGCCAAGCTCGCGCTCTGACTGGTCGATGTCTATGTGACCGCGACGGTAGAGATACTGTAGACCTCTACAACAGTGGACGGTAGGAAATACGCAATCATGAAGGTTGCGACATTTTGTGCACCTTGCGAATACAAGATGTGGCGTAAAACTGAGCCTGTCTACAAGCATAGTGAGTGCAGAGAGGCGGAAGATCCAAATTTTTAGTGTGCGCACGAAAGAATCCGTCCAAGCAGCACAAACGAGAACGTATTCAGTTTCTCTCATTCACATGCATGTGCAAGTTAACAACGTGGCCAATCGAGGGAAAATTCTTTCTTTTCTTTATAAATATACGGCGCCGCCCCAGGTCCATCCATCCATGGATTTATCACTTGAGGGGGAGAGCGTCCTTTTAACCAACATCCACATATCCACACATATCCCCGTTCCTGTTTACGAGCCACAGCGCGGACATGCGCCGTCCACGCGTCGCTGGCCGCAGTGAATGCAGAAGGCGCCGGGCACGGGCGTCCGATGCATAATATTGCCGTGGTAGTCTCGCAGATGGGCCATGAGGCCCTCGCGCTGGCGGAACAGGATGCCGCAGTACATGCAGTTCTCCACGATCTCGTCGCTGTCGGTCGAGCGCGCGCGCGTGCGACTGGTTGACGGCACGACCATGGCCACCGGAAGCTCCGAGAGGCTGGGGTCGGTCTCGTTCTCAATGAACTCTACGTCCGAGATGGTGACCACGGGCGGCGGGGATCTGGACTCCAGGAAGGACGAGGACAGCGACGACGATGAGGACTCGCTGCCGTTGGATTGCGGTGCCCGGTTGTGCGCCCCGGCACCGCCAGAAGCACGCTGCTCAGCGCTGACCGCGCGGAACCGCAGCGGGAAAATGAGTGGCGCCTGGTGCTTCTTCTTCTCGATCGTGAGCAGGCCCATGGCTTTGGACAGCTCGCGCCCGCCGCCCAGTGGGAACGACTGCGTGAAGCCGATCGAGTGGTCGGACCAGAATGCGCTGGCTAGAGTGAACTTGGACTGGAAGGTCAGCGTCTGGCCGTCCAGGATCTGGATCTGGAACACCGTGCGCTCGTCGCGCGTGGTCGACCACTTGAGGAACCGCGAGACCCGTGAGGCGCGCAGATACTTGCCCGTGCTGGCCGAGACAACCTGCACCTTCATGTCGCTCACGATCCATCGCTCGCGCAGCTCTTCGACGGGCATGATGTGGACCAGCTCGTCGTCGCGCTCGGTCTGGTCCAGACTGGCGCACTGCGCGTTGTAGAGACATGGCGCCATGCTCTCGTTGCGCTTGCAGTGCACGTAGGCGTCGTAGCCCTGCCAGTAGAACTGCAGCGACACCGGGTCGCTGGACCTCACGCGCGCGTTGGTCTCCGACTGCGGAGGCTCCATCAAAAGGTTGCCGGCCGAGAGCTCCATGAGGTTCCTGGTTGCTGCTAAGAGACTTGCGAAGTGATCGCGAACTCCGAAGGCCCCTCTCGCTCGCTCGCTCTTTCTCGTGTTGCAAGCCCACTGTACGTAACGGAGGCCTATTCCGGCGCACGTGATTGGCTGAAATCAAACGTACTGGCTGCTGTTTACGCAGGAAAGCCCCCAACCACACTGCACTTATCCGTTGCGATGATGGGTCGTTTGAAAGGAAGCGCAGGTTGCAGTATACATTTTCTATGCATACGGGATTGGTGGCTTTTGGTGAAAACCTCACATCTTTTTTATCGGAAGCATAGGGAATAAATGATGGCTGATGTTGGCTGAATTTTCTGTTCTCAATGGAAAAAAAGTCAGATTCGCTTTATAAACTTTGAGTGGTTCTTGTGATGAGATAATTTCAATACGCTCGATAAATACCAGCAACAAAAAAGAACACCAATGACTGTCACGTAATTTCGAGATATAAATCATAAAACCAGAGTCACTCTTATTTCTGAGTTAAAACGTCGCTGGTTTATTGAAGCGACGTGAGCGATGCGCCTCAAGTGGCGGAAGGAGCACCAGAACGCGGGACGTTTCTCCACGTCTCTTTGCTAGAAGCGCGGCTTCTTCATATCCATAATGGCTGGTCCGGAGAGGCATCTTGGCTTCGGCGTTCAGTTCCAAGATTCACGTAACTCTGGTCTGGGATATAAAATCGGTATTGGCTTCAGACTCGGGCTTCGACCCCCGGCTTTGACGCAACTCCTCTCTTGCGTTACCGGTATTGCTGTTTTATTGGCTTCGAGGTGATAGATGGTTGGTTGGTCATAGCTGTTTCAATGGCAAACCTCTTTTCCACTTGACTGCTATTCAAGGTTCAAGGGAAAAGCAATCCTGCTGTACAGTAGCTCTCCAAGCGGTTCATTACGGATCCTGGGCGGTCACCTCACTAACAGCATGCAGTTGATGCCTTTTGCAGAAGCTCGGAGCTTGAAGTGAGCATCCCCCATGCATGACCATCCCATTTTGCGCAACCCGGTTCCGGGTCAGGTTCCCAATGTATTGAGACCCAACCCGAGTCTAGATAGTGTGCGTCACATGATTTACGGCGGTCCTCGCGCAAGAGTGAAGGTCGCTTATGCTTTATTTTCAGCCAATCAAACGTGCGGCATTGGCGACTGGAAGACCTCTTTGACAAGCAAGAGCATCATCATGAGCCAAGCCGCCGCCGAGTGGATCCAGCTGCATCTGCCGCAGCTCACGCACTACAGTGTGCCCTCTGCGCTGCATGAGCAGGTCTACGCATGTATCCACAGTGAGGACGAGGACGCGGCGCTGTCGCTGGACGATCTTGTGGACGTCACGAGCAAAGCCGATGACTCGCCCTCGGCCGAGAGCTCCTCGACTGGCTTGCGACGTCGATTGCGCGTCGTGGCGCGTGAATCCATGGCGGCCGAGTCGCTCGTGCGGCGCATTGACCACGAGTGGTCTTTCGCGACGGTCGTGGATGCGCTGGCGCAGCTGCGCGCGGGTCCGGCACTGCTGGACTCCATGCACTCGCTCGTGGCCGACGTGATCGCTCCGATGCCCGAGCAGCAGCCGACCGAAGGCGCCAGCGACAGCGAGGAGGACTTTGTGATCCGCCACCTGCACCTGCTGGCGTTTTCCATCCGCTTTGGCCACAAGTCCACGGACATGCTCTACTACGTGCTCAACCGCACGGGCTCAAGTCTGCACGAGGCCAGCGAGCCCAACGTGCAAGTCGCGCCGATCTTCTGCCAGCAGCAGCAGAAACTCTTCTCGATTGTGTGGCCCGTGGAAGACATCGTGGCCGGCCAGGAGCTCGTGCGCGCGCACGCGACCAAGATCTCGATGATGGCGCTGTGCAAGAAGAGTTACTGGGAGGCACGCTACGAGGGCGAGGAGGAGTACGACTGGTACTGCGAGTACCCGCACGTGGCCAAGATCCTGGCCACGTACCTCACCAAGTCGCAGCGCGTGCTCGTGTCCGGCAGCGGCACGAGTCGACTGCCCATCGACATGTTCCTGGACGGCTACTTGGACGTGGTGGCCATGGACTACGCCGCCAACGTGGTCCAGAAGATGAAGACCCGCTGCGAGGCCAACTCCTGGGGCGTCTCGTTCGTCGAGGCCGACATGACGAGCATGAGCGACTGGGCCAACGCGTCGGTCGACAGCATCGTGGACAAGGGCTGCATCGACACAATGCTGGTCAAGCCGGAGACCGACGCCGTCGAGACCAACTGGAAATCACTCGCTCCCGACTCGGCAGACGACCTGGAAGACGCCAAGAAGTCCATGCAGGAGGCCGCGCGCATTCTCAAGCCGGACGGGTACCTCATCCTCATGACCTTTGGGAATCCGAGCAACCGCATCGGGCTCTTCGACTGGGTCACCGAGGGCATGGAGTGGGACGTGCAGCAGTGCCTGGAGATGTCGCCGGATAGCGGACTCCGCGGCTTCTCGGCGCGCTTTTTCCTCTTCGTGGCGCAGAAGAAAGCCATCTAGACATCGAGCTGAACGCCTCGCTGGATCACTGAGGTCTGTAGCTCATGCTCTATCGTTTTATTTACACATCAACATGATCCAGTTCTTACTCTTGCTCGTCGTCGGGTGCTTCGTCGTCGTCGACCACGGGCATGCGGCTGAACTCCTCGTACTCACCGCCGAGAGCGGCCATCATCTCGCTCCAGAGATTGCGCTTGGCGTTCAGTGCGAGCGACAGCGGCGCTCGAACGGCCACCCACGTGCCGCGCTCCATCTCGTTCTCTAGTTGGCCGGCGGTCCAAGTGGACACGCCATTGAAGAACACCACATCCGATTGCTTGGCCTGCTCGTCGTCCACCGCGCGGGCGGCCGTCTCCAGATCGAGCCCCACGAAGAGCGAGTCCTCCTGCTGCGGCGTCATGAAGTTGCTGGAGGCCACGCGCTCGCCTCCAAAATCGGGCACGCCATGGAGCATCTACACAGGCCATACCGACACTCTCTATCAGTAGGCTTCTGCTTCACAACAGAAGTTCAGCTCCTTACCTCTGCGTTCGCCGTGTGCACGGGTCCTCCGGTGCGCACTTTGCTCGAGCCAAAGGCGCGCATGATTCGCGGGTGCACCTTGAACGCCTTCATGAGCGGGTGGCGGGTCGGGACGTTCACGATGAAGCCCCGAGAGGCGCGCGTCGAGTGCTGCGTGAGCACGATCACAGTGCGGCTGAACGTGCCGCTGAGCAGCGGATGCGACAGCAGGAAGATCCCGGACGACAGGTTCCTATTTGGTAACGCACAGAGCCACAAATCAGATCCCATGGAAGGCTATCAGTTCCCAGGCTTCTAGAGCAGCAGAACTCACTCGGCCAGCGTCACTTTCTCCAGCTTGGCTGCATACTCCAGCTCATTCTCCGTCGGCGGCGTGTTCTTCTTGGGCTTCTTGGCTGCAGCAGGGACGACGTCGCCAATGATCCCGACCTCGCGGCCCATGGCCAACTTGTCGTTCAGCGCCTTGAGCACCATCAGCGCCGTGTCGTTGCCGTCGTAGATCTCGCTCTTCCGACGACTGGAAGCGCCGCCACCGCCGACCGGCTCAGCGGATCGGTACTGCTCGCGCACGAGCTCCGTCATGCGCGTGGCGTTGGGCCGCGGCAAGTAGAAGGACTTGTGGCCCAGGAACGTGAGCAGACAGCGGTTGAACTGCTCCACGTGCGGCAGCCGCGTGTTGGTCCCATGCACCAGCGGTCGCTGCATCAGGTTGGACGATACCAGCGCGCGCAGCGACGCGTGGCGGTCGAACTGCTGGGCCGCATGCAGCAGCTCCCGGTACAGCAGCTTGGTCAGCGAGCCCATGGTCACGAGAGTGAGCCGCAAAATTGCGACCGCCGGAAATGGTGTGGGACACACTATTGAATACCCTGTTCCATAACCCGGGCCGGGTCATTATCGTTATTCGAAAGTGACCCAGGTCACTTCTGGCTCAACGCCCAACCTGTCAAGAACGAGCTTTTCAAGCCTGACCGTTTGAATCCCTCGCAAATGTGAACTGCGTTGGCTGTTTTTGGAGCAGATCAGTTGCCATCGTTCTTAAGTGAACGTTGGCCAGTGGACACAGCACGTTGGCTGCTTAAATTTAGTCTGCCGACCGACCATGGACACACTGAGGCCGGATGAAACATTTTGGTGCCGAGTTGATTGGGATTGCTCCGGCCCAACAATAGCGTTCTGTTCCCCCCCACACAAGCGCGATGATGTCCAGGGCCCAGGAGCTGCAGGAGCTCAACACGCTCGTGCGCCATGTGCCTCGGATCGTGGTCTCGAGCTTCATGCACAAGCCCGCGCAGACCAACGGCCCCGGGGTGGCCTCCTTCACGGCCGTGCTGGCCATGTTCGACATCTCGGGCTTCTCCACGCTCGGCAGCAACCTGAGCGACACGGCCAAGGACCAGATCAAGCACCTCTCGCTCACGTCCATGAAGATCGACGAGTTCGAGGTGGTCGAAGAAGAAGACACGGTCACGCCGCTCGACTCCGCACTGAGCAAGCTGGGCGATTATGACGACGGGCCTAGCAACATCGACGCTGGCGACAAGAGCAGTCAATGGGAGCCCAGCACGGTGTCCTCCAGCAGCCTCAAGCGCATCTCCAGCACAGCGAACTCCAACTCCACTGTGGCGCAGACCATCGCGGTAGACTCGCTCACGACCACGCTCAACAAGTCGCTCCAGCCGATCATTGACGTCATCTTGCGCCACAGCGGCGACATTATCAAGGTATGTAGGTGGCGCTCTCTCAGTCGCTGCTCTAACAGGCCGCTCATGGACTCTTGCATGTAGTTTGCCGGGGACACCATGATCGTCCTGTGGGAGACCGAAATCAGTCTACGAACAAAAAGCCCGCCTGGCCTACTTGCGTATCGCGCCGGGCGGTGCGCTGTGGAAGCGCTGCGTGTGCTCCGGACTTCGACCGCTGGTATCCCTGGATCAAGACTGGGCATGCGCATTGGCATCGGCACCAGCGAAGTGACTGCACATCACGTGGGCGGAGTGCTCGACCGATGGGAGTTCTACGTCAGTGGGGACGCGAACCGCCAGATGAATCTGGCGCTACAGAATGCCCCCAAGGGCCAAGTGGCGCTCTCCCTGGAGACCTATGGCGCGCTCACGTTCTCCATGGCCACGAAGGATCTGCCCAGCGTGTACATGAAAGCCAAGGAGGTGGACGACGGAGTGCACATCATCAACAAGCTCTCGCACTCACTGCTGGCCCAGGGCGAGCGGTTCGCATTGAAGCCCTCGCTGGCACTGGTCCCGCTATTGCGTGGGTATGTGCCAGGCACGATCGTCTCTTGCATGCAGCGAGGGCTGGCGCTGACATCCTGCGCCAGAGAAGTCACCGCGATCTTCATCAAGCTGCCGGGGATCGTGGAGATGACCGACAGCTTCCAGCAAGCCGAGGAGATCCATCGAGTGCTCAGGATCATCCAGAGCTCAGCCTACACGTTTCAGGGCACGCTCAAGCAGCTCATGATCGACGGAGAAGGCGCCGTGGCCACAGTGATCATGGGCTTGCCGCCATTTTACCACGAGAGCAACGGTAAACAGCTTGCGACGCCATCGATGACGGATCGGGTATTGACTCTATGTGAATTGTAGCGGTCCATGGCGTCCGATTCGCTTATTCACTCATTAGCCAGGGCATTCAAGCCTCCGTCGGGTACGAAAGCATGCCGATCTCCTTCTTGGGCTGACTTCAAACGGATCCTAATCCATACAGTTACTTGTAGCGTGACCACGGGAACTGCGTTCTGCGGTCCAGTGGGCAGCAAAGCGCGCGCAGAGTACGCGGTGGTTGGCGCTTCGATCGATCTCTCCGAGTGTCTAATGTCTGCGGCCAAGCCTGGCGAGATCTTCTGCGACGCGCGCACGTACGAAGAGACCAAGGATGCCATAAACTTCACAGTGGCGCACCAGATCTCCGTGAAGACCAGGATCGATCCGGTCATGATCTATTGCGTGATGGGGGACAAAGGGATCTCCAAGACGGCGCACTCAAATGCGCGGTCGTCTCCACCCTACGATTCCGAGCATATTCTCTCGCTCGTTCCAGTCTACGGAGACGCGGCTGTGGCCCATGGGGACAACTGGAGCAACAGCAGCGCCAAGCGCAAGTCTGCGCATCGAGTGCTCATTGTCACAGGCGAACGAGGCACGGGGAAGACCATGCTGCTGCAGCATTTGCGGAGCAAGCACTCGCGCTGCTTTATGGACTGCGGGGATTCCGTTGATCTAGCGATCCGATTGCACGGCTGGGTCGGCATCGTGCGCGATATGATTTCCCAGAACGTCTATCCGGCGCAGTTCAATCGCGCCAAAACCGTGCAATCGATCTCCAAGGCCAACAAAGAGGCGTTTACAGAGATCCTGAACGCGCAGCAGACGATTCTCCGGTCGCGATCGTTCAGTCACGGCATGAATATGGACAGCAAGAGTGCCCCTGCCACCAAAATAATAGAGGACACCTCGCTTTCTGAGCCATCGCTGGCGAACAGAGAGAGCATACCGCTTCTCGAGTTCTTGGTGATCAAGGGCTACACTTCGAACGCCATGCTGCCGATCCTGAACGACCTGCTGCCGCACGACCAGCTATTCAAGTCCGACTCCTCCAGTAACTTCCATCGAAGCGAAGAGCGCGCCAAGGCTCTGGAAGAGATCATCGTCTCGATGCTCACAGTGCTGAGCAGGCACCGACGCCTCCTGTTGCTGTTCGATAACGCGCATTTCATGGACGAAGCCAGCTGGCGGCTCCTCCAGCACGTGCTCGAAGAGCTGCCGAATTTGGGCGCGCTGCTTACCATCCGCTCCAAGCGCCGCGTGGAATGTCCGGCCATGCTGGAGCAGTTTGGATGCATGGGCTTCACGAATCGCGCCGAGCTCACCAAGTTCACGTACGCAATCACCAGTCTGTTCATCGGCAAGGAGTACCGCATCTCCATCATGGACTCGCATGTGCTGGACTTCGTGTACGGCCGGACGGACGGCAATCCGGCCGAGATCATCAAGCTCGTGGACTTCATGATCGAGGAGAAGTTCATCAGTGTCCACCCCAAGCGCGGCACTGTGAAGATCCTGTCCGAGCTGGAGGACCTGGACACGGGCGTCCCGCAGCACACACGCGCGCACGTGATGTCGTGCGTGGACAACCTGGAAAGTCTGGCGCAGATCGCGATCAAAGTGATCAGCGTGAACCCGGACCCAGTCGAAGAGAAGCTGCTGGTGAGCATCCTGCGTATCTTCCTCAACTCCCAGCAGGACGGCAGCAGCAACGATATGGCCGATATCAGGCTCAAGCCAGGCTACGATGCGTCGTTCCTGGGTCAGCTACGAAGCGGACTGGCGGCCTGTCTACGCGATGAAGTGCTGTCGTTCGACGACCTGGAGAAGCGCTACATCTTCCGGTCCGAGGAGATGCGGCTCGTGGTCTACGACACCATGATCCCGTCGCAGCGGCAGCTGATCCACATGCTCTACTCTCGCTGGTTCACAGAGTTGAGCGACAGCTGCGCCAACAGCAGCAGCTTGTGCGACGAGCCGTTGAAAGTCGACGACAATGGGAGCATGGTGACCACTGCGAAAGCGCATCAGAACCTGGCCCGGATCGCCTATCATCTGCTGGGCGCCGGCAACGTGCGCTCGTCGCTGGATGCGTACTGGAAGGCTGGCGAGCAGGCCATTGCCGCCAAGGACTTGTACTTTGCTACGGAGTGTATGTTCTCGTCCCAGAAGATCCTCGATGAGCAGTTGGCCTACTCCAAGGCCTTCAGCGACCTGGATTTGACTGTGATCCGCTGCCGCATCGAGTACGTTCGCGGCGCGATCGCGGTCGAGAAATGCAGTTGGGACGAGGCCATCGCGCACATGACACTCATCAGCACCATGTGCAAGAGTAAGGAAGAGACGACTGGCACGCGGCGGTACTCGTCCTTGATGCTCGTGAGCTCAGTGGTGAACCTGTTGAAACCAACCAGTCCGGTCCTGCCCGCTAGTCCTGTTCTGCCCACTGGCGGTCCAGACGCCCAAGAGCTGACGCCTCCGCCACGCTGTACGCCTCGGATCTTTCCAATGGGCAAGCCCAAGAGACAGCAGAAGAAGTCGAGCCGACGGACAAACTCTATCAGCTTCTCAATGACGTCGTTCGTGGGGCAGAGCGTGGACCCGAAGACGCTGCAGAACCTCCAGCAGATCAGCTTCTTCCGGAAAAAATCGGCCGCGATGATCAAGATCATCACGGAGTCCAAGCTCAAGCGGGAGGCCATCATTCGCGATATCCAGCGGATGATGCACCAGTCTCTGCAAGTCCAGCAGCCTTAAAGCGACTGGCATGCGCATCATTGTCAGTACGTCCAGGCTATCATCCGGACCAAGCGAGCTGCTTGGCGGTTGTTCCAGAGAAACTGTGCAACTCTCGAGTTTGAGTTTGGCCAACTCAGGCGAAGCGCATCTCGCCAACGGGCCCAGTTGAGCAACGACAGTGAACAAGTGAGCGTCGCCTGCGTGTCCAAGCAGACACCACCCGGAGACTTGACTAGGACAGCCTCAATAGACCCCACACGGGTCCACAGACTCGAGCTCCATGGAGCAGCAGAGCAAGCCTATATGTTGATGTCACGTGGATGGATCTTGAGCTCTTGGGCAAGATGGCTACACGGTCGCACTGTTTGTCACTGTTCTAGGTACGAAAGTCGCCATTCTTTCATTTTCCACCAATCCCGTTGCGTATCATTGTGTAGATCCCGAATTCAACCTTGTTGGTTGGCTGAAAATCAGATCTAGGTCATGTCTCTGATCCACATGTTGGGCCGTTCTTCAGAACCAGAAGCCGGCTGCATGAAGAAGCTGTGGACCAAGAAGACGCCGCCCTCGAACCAGCCGCCGGACCCGGAGGACGTCGAGGCGCGCGAAGCCGCCGCCATGGTCTACGCTGTGTCCGCCGATCAGCTGAGCGCCACGCAGCAGCGAGGCCTGGCCGGGCTCTGCGCGCTGTTGCTGCCGCGCGTGCACGACGGCTCGTTGGACCGCGCGTGGTCGCAGGCCTTCCTGCGGCTCGTGGTGGAGCGGTTCCTGCAGCTGTCGCATGACCAGGTGGACGCCTACCTACCCATGCTCACAGCCGAACAGACCATGGACCCAGCGCCCTTTGCGTCGCTGCTCGTGCCCGAGAAGCGCCGGTCCTGGCTGCATCGCATCACGCACAAGAAGCCTAAGGACAAGGACGCCAGCAACCAGATCGACGCGGGCGCGGCGACTCCCTCGCCGTCGCCAGGCAAACCAGCGTCTGGGTCTGCGTCTTCGCCCAATGCAGAGCTCACGATCGACCCCAAGGAGATCACGGACGCCGTGTTCCGCACCAAGCTGCTGAGCCAGTTGCTCTGGTTCACGGTCCACTCGGCCGGCTACGACGCGCGCGTGCGTACACTGCTGCGGCATTTAGCGCTGGCGCTGCAGGTGGAATGGACCGCGATCACGCAGGAGGAAGTGGCGATCGGCCGCGCGCTGTTCGCGGAGGCCACGGCGCTGCCGCTGGAGAAGCGCAAGGCCAAGCCGGATATCTGGGACTGGAAGCGCAACGCCGCCATTGGCGCGGCGGCTGTGACCGGCGGCGCGCTGCTGGCGATCACGGGCGGCCTCGCAGCGCCGGCCATCGCGGCCAGTCTCACGGCGCTTGGAGGCACCGGGATCGTGATCGGCACGGCTGTGGGCTCCACGGCCGGCGTGACGGCCACGACCATCCTGTTTGGCACGGCCGGCGCCGGCGTCGTGGGCATGAAGACCGACACGCGCACGAGAGGCGTGCACGAGTTTCACTTTGATCTAGTCACGTCAGGCGATGGCATGAACGTGTACGTGTGCGTCTCGGGCTGGCTGGATGACGACGACCCACCGGCCAAGGGCTTCCGCTGCGCCTGGGGCGACTCGCGCGAGTACCTGCGCGAGTTTTACCGGCAGCGGAACCCGTCCAAGGTCGAGCAGGTGGATCAGGTGCTGGACCGGTACAAGGGCCGCGAGCACGAGTTCTTCCGCATTTTGCGCAACACGTACCGCATCGAGGAAGGCGACGACGAGGAGGACCCGCTGGGCATGCGCCCTCGAGCGTCGTCCTCCCGCAAGTCCATCTTCAGCCGCCGGTCAAAGTCCGGGGAAGCTTCTTCGGTAACAGCAGCAGCTCCGCCAGTCGACCAGGCGGTGACCAGCGATCTGACGGCCATGCGCGCTTGGCGCTGGAAGGATCGCGTGCCGCAGGGCGACCAGTACTGCCTCATGTGGGAGGAGGCCTTGCTGCGCAAGTTTGGCAAGTCCATGCGCTCGTTCGCCACGGAGCAGATGCTGAGCTACGCCAACACGGAGATCGTCAAGTACACGGCCCTGGCGGCGCTGTTCGCGGCCGTGGCGCTGCCGCGCGCGATTCTCAAGATGGTCGACATGATCGACAACATTTGGGTGCTCATGATGAACAATGCTGACGCCTCGGGCAAGCTGTTGGCCGAGGCGCTGCGCAACCGCGAGCAGGGATTGCGGCCCGTGACGCTGATCGGCTACGGCATGGGAGCGCGCCTGATCTTCTCGTGCCTCAAGGAGCTGGCCAAGGACCCCGAGAAGGGCTCCGGCCTGGTGGAGAACGCCGTGCTGCTGGGCTCGCCCGTGCCCGTGGTCACGCAAGAGTGGACGAACGCTCGGTCCGTGGTCTCTGGCCGGCTCATCAACGGCTACTCGGAGAATGACTGGATGCTCGGCATCATGTACCGGTACCAGGGCTGGGCGCTCAACTCGGCCGGCATCGCGCCGCTGAATATCGCCGGCGTGGAGAACGTGAACCTGTCGGAGCTCATCTCGGGCCACCTGGAGTACAAGTACAAGATCGGCGCCATCCTGGACCTGCTGCAGCTCGATGGCTAGTGTGACATTCCATGACATTCCCTGTATTTCTGCCGTAACATTCCTCACCATAATAAATACTTACGATTACATTCCGCCTGCCTACTTCTTGGTCTTTTTGAGCGACTGGTGCGTGAGCTTCTGGATCTCGCGCGCCATCTCCTGCTGCTTGCGCTTGGAGTCGTTGATCGTCTTGATCAGCATGGCGGCTTTCTTGCGGTAGAACTGCACCTGGTTGAGCGCTGTCAGCGTTTCCTCCGGTGTCACGCGTCGCCCTAGAGGCGAACTGGGTTTGCCCAGCGGAAGCTGAGCCGCTGGGCTCTTGAGGCTGGAGAGATACGATGACGGCAGCATGCCCCGCCAGTTCATGATCCGCAGTCGAAACCGGCTCAGTAGACTCAACCTGTGCGAGGAGGACTCGGACGCCGCCGGAAGCAGCCCGACGCCGCCAGAGGCGTCGGGCATGACCAGGCTCGGTCCCATCACATTGGGCGAGCTCGGCACACGCGCGTGCAACATAATGCTGGAGCCAGCTCTCGTGGACGTCAAGTACAGCGACGACGAGTACCTCCGCAGCACGTTGGCCTTGTTCTCGCACAGCCGGATGATGAACGTCATGTGCGCGATGGCCTTGTCCCACTCGCTCTGCTTGATCGCGATGGCGCCGCGGATGAACTCGATGCAGCTGCGCATCATGATGTAGTCCAGGTCGTTGAAGTTCTTCTTGGTGTTCACGGGGTTGTCGTCCAGGATCTTGTGCGAGGACTGCATGCAGTCGGCCGCGAAGCCCAGCTCGTTCACGTCGATCGCCAGCTCCGCGGCCTTCTGGTACGTCTCCAGCGCCAGGCGTGGGTCGCCAGAGCGCAGCAGGTGATAGCCCAGCATCGCGAACTGCTGGTGCGGCTTGGTCAGTGTCAACGCGCTCTCGTCCAGGGTCGCGACAACAGATCGGTCACTGGTCTTGGTCAGTTCGGTGAACCAGCGGCAGTAGAGCATGTGAATGACCTCCCGCTGCGACGGCAGCATCATGTCGTACACCACGAGTCGCATCTCCTCCGAGTTGAACATGTACAGCTTGTCCTTGAGGTCGATCGAGATGATCGCTTCGTGCGCACAGACCGCGAGACTGGAGCGCAGATGGTCGATCTCCGACACCTTGGAGCTGCGTTTGAGCCGCAGATCGCTCACGTCGGTGCTGCTACGGCGCTGAGAGCTCATGAAGAAGTAGATGATGCTCAGCAACGTCTTCTCTTCCACTGGGTCCGGGTTGATCGACATGATCTTCACAGCCGTCTGTGCATAGGCGTCCAGCCCGTCCACACAGGCCATGACCCGCGCGCGCGTGTATTGGGGCACGTGCATGTCCAGATCGTCCAAGTCCGACAGGATCTTGACGCTGCCAGTGGTCTGCTCCACCTCGATGAAGTTGGCGTCCAGCATGACGTCCACCAGCCGGATAGTCTCGGCCGGATTGCCCTCGGCGCGTGCGAACACAAAGTCCAGCAGCTGCGGGTCCATGATGGCGATGTGGTAGTGCTGGCACAGGAACAGACTCGTGCCTTGATAGGATAGCCGCTGCAGCTCGATCCGCTTGGTGCAGTCCATCTGTTCGATGCGCTCGTACATAGATTGGCTCTTGAGCTTGCACTTGGACCGCGTGGCCACTAGAGCAGATACGTTGGGGATGTCTTCGAGCACGCGCTGCAGCAGACACCAACTACTCTCATCGATCCACTGGCCATTGTCAAACATCAACAGGATGGGCTTGTACATGCTCAGCGCCTCGAGCATGGACAGGATGATGCTCTCCAGCGCTTTCGTGCGCTCCTCGCCCTGCTGGAACGCGCCGCCGTCCACCTGGAAGAGATGGTCGTACGGCAGCAGGTCGTTCAGAATCGGGATGATCGAGACCGAGATATGGTCCTTCATCACGAGGTATTCCAGCAACGGGACCCGGTAGTACGTGGACGTCAGGCTGCCCATGGCACGCGAATCGCCTGGATTCGATGTCACGTGGCAGCCGTCGATACTGTCGTCCATGCTCTGCATGAGCTGGCTGGTGTACGATAGCATGTGCACCAATGAAGGCGGCGCTTCGTCGTTCCTGGCCAGGATACTTTCACCGCCTCCTCGCTGCGGTGGCGGCCGCGCCGTCTTGACTGTTCGAGACAGCATCTCGCGTACGATGGTGCTCCACGCGTGGAGCGGCAGGGCCGAGTCCACAGAGTTACCTGAGCCGAGGAAGCAGCGCGAGCGGTGGTACCGGTAATGCCGCAGCAGCATGGTCTTGCCAGAGCCTGTCTCGCCCGTGACCATGAGCACACGATGCACGCGCTTTGGGTTGTTGCCCCGGGTATCGATGGTCGGGCGCAGCGCTGCTGTGCCGAACAAGGGCACGACGTCCACGATACTCTCGCAGCCGAACGGGATCGCGTAGGCCGACTCCACCAGGTCGGTTGAGTCCAGTTTGCTCATGCGTCGGTCCGTGTGCACGCCGTAGATCTTGACAGCCGCCGACTTGCCCTTGACCAGGATCTCCTGCGGCCGGTTGAAGTGGATCGACTCTCTGGACTCTTCGTACGTGGTCTCGTCGCACAGGATCTCGCCAGTGCCGGCAGCGGACATGAGTCTGGCCGCCAGGTTGATGATGTCGCCCACCACGGCGTACTCGGCGCGTGATCGACTGCCGATGGAGCCACAAAAGGCCGTTCCGGTCGTGACCCTGAAGACAGCAGCAGCAGCAGTTCAATACCAGACAACCCCCCCCCGTTACAAGAGGCTGCGAACGTACCCAATGGAGGTGTGGATGCCCTTGTCTTGCAAGTAGCACGCTAGCATGACCCCTCGAAGCGCTGTAATGACGCAAAGAGAGCGAAAGGATCATGAGTCTATGGCGGCCATGTCCACTGCTGCTAGACCATCCCACGTACCGTTGTTTTCGTGGTAAAAGGGTGGCAATCCGATGACCACGATCGCGACAGCGCCCTTGTCGTCGATGAGGAACTGCCGCAGCGTGCCCTGGACTTTGTAGACGGACTCCTGGATGATGCAGAGCACGCGCTGGATCTCCTGCACCTGCTCCGTGTCGTCTTGGATCTCGATGATGCCGTCCAGCTTGATGAACACCGCAGTGACCGGTCTCGCACACGAAGTCAGCGCCAAGCCACGCTGGAGACAGGAGACGATCGTACCCGGCACGTAGCACCGCAGCAGCGGGATCAGACTCCGTGGGGGCTTGAGTGCGGGGGGCTGTGTCCGAGCGTAAGGCGAATGCGACAGCTCCGAGACCACGTGAACGCCATCGCTCAACACTGCCGCCTGCACTCGGACGTTGGCCAGCTCGTGTCCGGCCACAGAGGCCGCCAGCGCAGAGTAGGCCTCCATGGAGAGCGCCACCTGGCCCTTGTTGGCTCTTCCTTCGGCCAGACTCATCTGTCTGTTGGCATCGCCACTGATGTAGAACTCCCACCGGTCCAGCACGCCGCCCACGTGGCTTCCTGTGACTTGGCTCACGCCGATGCCGATGTGCATGCCCAATTGCGACGTGTTGGGGTCGCAAGAAGAGGCGCAGGCCAGCACGCCCAATGCTTCCAGTGCGCACTTGACAGCTCTATAGGTCAGAACGCCCGGCGCTGACGCTGTCCCCAGGCTCATCTCAGTCTCCCACAGCACGATCACGGCATCGCCAGCAAACTGCAGCAGCCACAGACAACAAATAGTCAGTCAGTCAACGTATCGCAGCCCCAGCCATGCTACCACTAGATACCTTGATGATGTCGCCGCCGTGCTGCAAAATAACCTCGATCACCGGTTCGAGCGTGCGGTTGAGCGTGGTCGTGAGCGTTTCCACGGCGATGCCCTGCGGCGCCGTGGGCTTGGGCCGACTGATGAGACTCACGTGCCGCTGGCTCATGGCGAGCGCGGTCCGCCGCCGCTGGTGCATCAGGTCGCGCGCCACGCCGCTCGTGTCGTTGTGCCTGGCCAGGTCGCATTCTCGAGAGTTGCGCAGCGCGTCTTCGTCCGAGGCGTCGGACCGCTCGTTCCCGCGCAGCGACCGCAGCGATTGCTCGGAAACGGGCCCGTCGTGGTGGTTCGAGACCGACATGTGCCGCATCTGGTCCTTCTCGTCGTCGCTGAGCTTGCTGGCCAGCGATGAGAAGCCCGAGATGTCGAACAGCGCCATCACGGCCAGGAACGACGAGGACTTGGGCCCGCGCAGCCGCTCCGGGTCACTCATAAAGTTGGCCACCACGATGCGCGGCACATGGCGTACAAGCACACTCAGCTCCTTGCTGTCCTTGGCCTGCTGGTCCATGGATTGGCGCGCCTCTCGGGATCAGGCTTCAGGCCATGAACTCGCAAGCATGCGACTCAGAACTGGGGATGGCTATAATTGGTGTATAGTGATGGTGATCACTCTTCTCCCCCCCCAGGAATAGCACAGCACACGCTTGCGAACGGGTAAACGCCTCCCCATTGGCGACTGGGCTGGGCTGACACCACGTCCATCCGCCCAGCGAAGACAGCGGACGAGGGGGAGGACGACACGCTGCAACACTTTCAGGTGGTGAGTTTGTATTCGTACTTAGTAGAGTATATAGAGTGTATCATGTACCCATGTTGCTTGAATGGAGGGAGCAATGAGATCTCAGGGCTTGCTGTGCATGTGCACGGGCACGACGGACTGGGCCGTGGTCACGTACATGTGCTTGGCCTCTCTCGCCATGGTGGCTCGTTGGATCTCCAGATGCTTGGCGCGTGAGGGCGCTGCGGCCACAATGGTGCCGCGCCCAAAGTCTCTGGACGTGGGCGTGTACTTGTGCTGCTGCTCCAGAGCCGTGGGGACGTGCGCGCGTCCGTGCTCGAACAGGATGTCGTAGGGCAGCCCCTGGCGCAGCATCGACCGCTCCGATGGATTCTCCTTGGGTGCGTTCACGCACTTGTCCGGCATCGTGGCTGGGTCTGTGTAGCTGCCCGAGCACTCGCTGGTCTTGCTGATCGGGTGCGCACGGCCGGAGCGCGCCAGATCGCGGCCGATCCGGTCTTCGACATAGTTGCCGATCTTGACGCCCGTGGAGAACGAGTTCTTGTGGCCGCAGACGCCGAAGCCTGCGCTGCTCATGGTGCTGGCGGGCTCGAGTTAGACAGAGAGACGCGGACTCAATGGGCCTCTCACAGGGCAAGGACAGCCGCGAGCAGCAGTCCACAGCCTAAACTTAGCATCCTTCCGAGCCAAAAATACTCCTCCTTGCGTCCATTGGGCACCAACGCAGCCATTATCATCGGACTGAACCAGCAGATGCTGGTGAGGAAGACTGGATTTTTGGGTGGAGGCTGCCTGGATTCCGCATGCCTTGTGTCGCACTCTGCCCTAGTAGATTTCCGGGTACTCCGGCCGCCGCATTGAGCTAGAAAGCATGGCTCGGAGGTTGCTGCATGCTCTCTGAGCGGTGCCGCGTTGGCGCGCGGGAGAGAGAAAGAAAGAGGGATTACGCTTCAGTTGCGCATGACGCATGCAACGCACGCGGATCCTTCAGCCCCACAACAGGGCGACGAAGAGGGCGCAATCCTAGCCACACAGATGAGCCAGCGCTCACTCATCTCCAGCCAGTCGACTGCTGTTCGTCTCACGGAAGAAACGCGCGCCCTTGTGAGCGATTCAGCGTGAATCGGAAGAGGCGCGAAGTCAACCCAGACGCCAGTCCATCTCGAAACGACGACGACCACTCATGGCTGCAGGACGATGTTCTCCATCCAGGAGCAGCAGCAGCAGCAACAGCAGAGACCAGAGCGCACAGACCGTCATGGATCGCTTTGCTCTCCATGCATGTGAACCTACACATGCGCATTGCGACCTCTGCCGATCTCCAGGATCAGGCCTTCATTTATCTCAGGACCGGATCTCTCTATGATCCTCAGCAGAAGATCCTGTTGGTTGAGGTAGTTCAACATGTCTCGCGAAGGGATCCGATCTTGATTATAAGGTGGATGTGGGTCCAGTGGGCGGCGGCCCAAGACACCTTATTGCAGCCTGCAATAAGGTGTTTGCAGCCGAGAGAGTACCGTACCGTAGACGATGTTCAACTTTTGGCGGTGCATCCAGAGCATAGCCACGCTGGTCCGGATCAAGTTTGCGAGGGAAGGGAACAGTGGGATCTGGTGTGTGTGTCCCGTCAACGGCCCCTGAGTGCGCAATCCGGTACAGTGTACCGGAGAGAAGGGCGAGTACAGTCGTCGTCGCCGTTAGGTTCAGAAACGGCGAGAGTGGCGTAGGACTGCAATGAGATGGTCGCGAGCGCCTTGTCGTGATATCCAGCACTGGACTTTCGTCCCAATGTGGACTTTTACCTATCTGTCTTCGATGGAAATGTGGTCGATAGGTCGATAGGCCAGTCCACATTCACCTTATACAGTACCGTAAGCATAAATCGTTCCCCCTTCCAAGGTATTAGATACCCGAGATGCGAGGAAGAGGGCGGGGGGTAATGTGTGCGCTCAGCTGTTCCAGGCTGGTCTTTGTTTGTTTACTCCTCACTTGGGCGGTCTTGGGACACGTCCGGAGGCTAGGGAGGGAGCCTTGATTTGCCTGTGTTAGGACCTGTGATTATTTATGTCAAAGTGGTATACCTTCAAACTTGATACCGTCTGGAGACAGTTCCGCCCTTTGTTTACACAGCGATTTCCAATATCTACTTACCTTCCATTATCTATACCCTGTGTAAACCAATCGTTGCACACGCTCTCCTTCTGGGCCGAGTGTGACTGCATCAGGTCTCGGAGGTGGCTGCTGGAACAGCTGAAGACCGTCATTTGGTGATAGGTAGGGACAGCCCAAAGGAAGAAGCGTCCAGGCGTCTGATGTTGGCGCGAGTGACCCGCAAGAGGTCGGACGACAATGAGCAGGGCCTGATAGCCGACGCGGCAGCCATGGAGGCCCTGGCGCCGCTGGACGGAGCTGTGAACGCGAACAGGAAGCGGCCGCTGGTAGTCGTGCGCGCACAGGACGCGACGTCGCTCACGCTAGCCAGCCAGGTCATGTGGAAGCTGGCCATGAAGCTGTCGCTGCACAACGAGAGTCGACTGCTGCAGCACCTGTCCAGATCCATGCTCAGCATGGGCCCGTGCCACAAGGTAAGACGACGCAGCGGATCGGCCACGCGATCGCACTACAGGAAAGCTCACTCTCTCTGGCTCGTTGTATTAGCACGGCGAACGCGCGAGCGAAAGCGATGCTATGAAGGCGTTGCCGCAGCCCAAGCCCAAGACGCGCACCAAGTCTCTTCTGCGGTACTCTATGCGACGCAGCAGTCCCGAGACCACGGGCGTGGCCGCGACCCCCACGCCAGACAAGAGCACAGCATCCGCGGTCTTTGTGGGAAAGGCGGCGTCGGCCTCGCCCTGCGCACCGCATGCACTTCCGCCACTGCCTCCGCTGGTGTTCTCTCCGTCCAAGGGCGTGCACAAGCGCTCGCCGGGCGCCACGCTGCGCACGTATCTGGACTGGACCCAGTCGGGCTTCCGCCCGGGCCTCTCGGTACGCTTCGTGCGGGCCGACGTGATCACGTCCATGCCGTCCGTGACCGAGTACATGATCCACGTGCTGGACCTGCACACCAAGGTGTTCTGGTTCACCAAGAAGCGCTTCCACGAGCTCGTGCTGCTGCGCAAGAAGATCCGCACGATGGTGCGCAAGTCCACGGCCGTGGAGATCGAGCAGCTCAAGTTCCTCATGGAGCTGCCCTTCCCACGGCGCCGCTTCCGCAGCAGCAGCAGCCCCGAGTCGGCCACGCGCCGCATGGACGAGATGGAGCTGTTCTTCCGCAACGTCTCGGCGCTCGAGCCGTCGTCCAATCTGCACCGTACCATTTTGCACGAGTTCCAGCTCGAGATGTGCTCGGTGGAGTTCATCGCGTCACTGGAGAAGATCGACACGACGGGCGAGCCGGCCGAACCAAAATGGCTCTCGTACGACCTGTTCATGAGCCTCAACAACGGCGGCACGGTGGAGGGCAACACGTGTTTCAAGTTCCTGCAGGCCTTCCGCAACCGCTGCGCCATGATCGAGGCGGCGGTCTGTCCGGAGTGCAAGAAGTTTGAGGACAAGCCGCTGGCGGCCGAGGCGCTGAAAGACCTGCGCAACGTCATCACCAACATTGAGAAGTTCGTGGTGGACAACCTGCATCCGCAGTACGCCGACACCATGTCGCTCATGGAGCAAAGCGTGAACGCGCAGGAACTGATTGAGGACTGCGTGTTCCACGCGGTGGAAGACACGATCCTCGTGCCGCTGGAGAAGCCCATCGCGTTCCTCGTGGGCGCCACGATCGATCTGGATGTGGAGGCGCGTTTGGCGCGCAACATTGAGAAGCTGCGCGGCCGCTCTCAGACCGAGCTGGGCATCCCGGAGCACCTGCAGTCCGAGGACGATTTCGGCTTATCCTGCCACCATCTGAGCATGATGGACGAGCGGCCGCTGCCGATCGACAAGATCCACGAGCTGCTGCAGTCGGCGCTCGAGATCTTCAAGAGCTGCGGCGCCAAGGACCTGGAGTGGCGCGAGAACTCGGCGCTCACGGCCGACGACTACCTGCCGATTCATATTTATGTGGTCGTGAAGAGCGGGCTGAAGCGGCCGCTGTTCCTCAAGGAGTATCTGGGCGCGATGATTCACCCGTCCAAGATGCTGGGCGAGATCGGCTACTTCCTCACGATGTTCGAGGTCGCGCTGCAGTACATTGCCGACATGTAAGATGGGACCTATAGTATTTGTATAATAATGAACGCACGTCCTGAAGGCAATATTGAGCCCACGTCATTCAGTCTTCATTCAACTCATTATGCAGTCGCTACTTGGCATCCGTGGGCTGTGGCAGGTCGTACAGATAGATGAAGGACTGGCCGTGGTCCGTCATGAAGGGCACAGTGGATACGATCTGCTTGGGCGTCCACTGCTGGATCTGGAACACGTACGTGATCACACGCGTGCCTGGGCGGAGCTTCTGCAGCAGCAGCTTCGCAATGTCTTCATGAGGCAGAAAGAAGAGGAACACGACGTCCACAGAGCCCATGGCCACGCTCAGCCAGTCCTCATGGATGATCGTGGCTCGTTGTTGCAGATTCTGCTCCTGGATCTTGCGTCGGGAGAGCGCCACGAGCGCAGCGTCGATCTCGATGCCGATGGCCATGCAGATGGCCGGATACGCACTGGCGGCCTCGATGACCACGCGACCGTCTCCGCTGCCGATGTCCAGGATGGTTTCGCCAGGCTGCAAGGCAGCCAGTTGCAGCATCCGCTGCACAGCGTCCATCTTGGCAGGCACGAAGGGAGACCAGGCTATCAAGAAAGGACGCGGGTCAGGATCTTGCCGTGTCCACAGCTCTGCACAGAGTACGAGTCCTGCAGGGCAACGTACGCAGGCCTAAGCGCACGCGCTCCACGTGCATGGATCGGCATCGGCGGCCTCGGAAAGCCGCCTGCAGGCGCGTGAATCCTTCATCCGCTCGAGCCGTCGCCATCGCAGAGTCCATTGCCGGCGGTGGTTTCCAATAATGACCTTTCGGCCGGCAACGTCAGGCGCTCGACTTCTGTTTTCAGCCAATGATATGGCTTTCAGCACCCATTTCTGCCAATTACCGTCAAGTCACGGCTATGCCTGCGGTGCTTGCAGCGAGTGCTGCATGAACCGCTGGAGCTCAAGCGCCATGGCTTCCTGCTTCTGCCTGCACTCGTGGATGTACTTGATGGTCATGGCCGCTTTCCTCCGGAAGAAGTTGACCTGCTGCAGCGTTCGCAGGCTCTCGGGGTCCATGGCCGACCCCGTGAGCGCCACAAAGGACGAGATCAGCGAGCTCCTTCGGGCACTCAGCTGCTGCTTCTTGGGGCTGCCAAAGCGGAATAACCGAGGCATGCAGCCTGGGTCCATCGCAGCCGCCTGCGTCTGGTCCTGCTCGCCGCTGGCGATGTCCAGAACACCCGTGGGCGAGACCGTGCTGTTGCTGGCCTTGAGCTTGCTCACCACGCCGCTCACGACCGACTCGACGTACACGCGGGCGGAGTTCCGCCGCATGGACGCGCCCTTGGACTCGCACATGGCCATTATCAGCGCCATGTGCGTGAGCGCTCGGTCGTAGTCGCGCCGCTCGACCGCGATGGCGCCGTGGACGAACTCGATGCGGCTGCGCATGGCGATCAGATCCAGCTCACTGAACGCGTTGGCGTGCGCCAGCTGCTGGTCCAGGATCTTCTGCGAGCAGGCCATGTACTCCGAGGCGAAGTCCAGGTCCCCGACCTTGATGGCGTACTCAGCTGCGTGGCGATACGTGTCCAGCGACAAGCGCACGCTGCGCGCGCCCAACTGGTGGTACGCGATCTGGGCCAGGCACCGATGGTGGCTCATGGTGTTGGCCAGACTGCCGTCGGGCTCCAGCGTCAGCGTACCGCCCTTCATGCTGCCCGCGTGCCGCTCCGTCAGCTCAGTGAACCACTGGGCGTAGAGCATGTGGATCAGCTGCCGCTGGGACGGGATCATCATATCGCAGACCACGAGCCGCATCTCCTCGGTCCGGAAGGCGTATAGCTTCTCACTGCTGTCAGTCAGTACCAACGAGAGGATCTCTTCGCGCGAACACACGGCCAGGCCGGCCCGCAGCTGACCCAGGAAGGACGCGTCGTTGATCTTGATGTCCGTCATGTCGTTGCTGATGTCGTCGCGCTGCGAGTTGAGGAAGAGGCGCAGCAGACTGACCAGCAGCGTCTCCTCCACGGGCTCCGGGTGCACGCTGACCACCTTGACCGCGATCTGGGCCAGGCTGTCGAGCGTGTCGACGCAGGCCATGACGTGCGTGCGAGTGTGCTGCGGGATGCCCATATCCAGATCAACCAGATCCCGCAGGATCTTGACGACACCGCGCTTGCGGTCGATGCGGATGAACTTCTCCTCGAGCATGAAGTCCACCAGCTTGACGATCTCGGCCGGATTGCCGTCCGTGCGGCCGTGCACAAAGTCCAGGAACGTGGGCTCCATGGTAAGGATGTGGTAGTCCCGTCCAAGGAATTGGCTGGTGGCCGCATACGAGAACCGGTGCAGCTCCACTTGGCTCGAGTACTCCATCGATCCGATGCTCTCAAGCATGGCTGGGCACTCAACACGGCGCTTGGTGCGAACCGCCAGCAGCACGCTCACATTGGGCAGCTGCTCCAGCACTCGTTGCAACATCCGCCAGCTTTCTGGATCCATCAAGTGCGCGTTGTCAAACAGAAGAAGCATCCGCTTGTGCTTGGTCAGGACCTGGAGCATGGCGAAGATGATGCCTTCCAGGGCTGTCGCGCGCTCTTGGCCTTGCTCCAGGCCGCTCGTGTCAGCCTCGAACAACTGGTCGTGGGGAAGCAGATCGTTCAAGATCGGAAGCATCGTGTTAGTCGAATGGCCTTTGAGTACCAGGAATTCCAGCAGAGGCACGCTCTCCCTCGGACCAGCGGACGCCTGAACCCAGGGCTCGTCGAATTCGGACATCTCGGACTCGGCCTTCATGCCTTGGCTGAACGAGATGGACTTGAGCAGCGCTCGCTGCGAGTTCACGACCGCAGGGAACGCGCCGCTTTCGTCGTTGATCGTGGATTTCACGGACTTGGATCGATTGAGCGGCGTCAACTTCACGTCCTGAGAGATCATGTCGCGCACAATGCCAGCCCACGCCTGGAACCGCAACACTGATTCATCCGGATCACCGCTGTCCAGGAAGCAGCACGAGTGCTTGTTCCACAGATACTGCAGCAGCATCGTCTTGCCTGTCCCAGTCTCTCCGGACACGATCAACACGCGTTTGGTGGCGCCTTCGTGGTGGGAGCTGCCGTCGCTGGCATCGTCTTCCGGGACGGCGTGGGAGTCACCAATCACTGGGACCATGGCCAGGACGTGGTCGCAATCAAAGGGCAGAGGCAATGGGAAGTCCGAGTGCTCCGTTATGGTGATCCCCTTCTCCTCAAGCACGCAGTACACCGTCACAGGCTCGGTCCTGCTCTTTACGGATACTTTGTGGGCTGGCGTGAAGTGAACCGAGTCCTTGGCATCTTCGTACGTTCTGGCGTCGCAAAAGGCTTCGCCTATATTCGCTGCGGACATGAGGCATCCTGCAAGATTGACGGACGCTCCGGCTATAGTGTACTTCGCACGCGCTTTGCTGCCCACAGAGCCGCAGAACGCGGTTCCTGTTGTGATTCTGACAGGAAATCAGTTGTTGTCAATGGCTGGCAGACTGTGGGGGCGGCTTCTTACCCGATTGATGCCTGAATGCCTTGGCTGAGGAGAGAGCAGGCAAGTTTGACGCCATGGACAGCTACGAAACCAACACGGCGGTCAGCATTCCCATGTCGTCTCCATTGGAAAAGCGTCTGTACCGTTGTTCTCATGGTAAAACGGTGGCAAGCCCATGATGACAGCGACAACAGCGGTTTGACCGTCGATGATAAAGTGCTTCAGTGCGCCTTGGAGTTTGTAGGTAGCGCTCTGGATGATGCGCAGCACGCGATTGATCTCTTCTGCCTGCTGCAGGGTATCAATCATCTCCACGATGCCAGACAGCTTGATGAAGATCGCGGTCACCTCTCGTGCGCAGGACGTCTGCACTAAGCCCTTTTGCAGACACGACACGATCGTGCCTGGGACGTATCCACGCAATGCTGGAACCAACGCGAGGGAAGGCTTCAGTGCAAGTCGCTGCCCCTGCGTGTTGAGCGAGTGCGAGAGCCGGCTGATGACGTGGATGCCGTCTTCGACCTGCTTGGCTTTCATGTAAACGCTGGGCAGCTCTTTCGTTGCCATGGAGAAGGTGAGCGTTCCGTAGGCCTCCAGTGACAGCGCCACTCTGGCTTTGGGCGCATGCTGTAGAGCCAGACTCATCTGCCGGTTTGCATCTCCGCTGACGTAGAACTCCCACCGATCCAGCATACCGCCTACGTGATGCGGCGTTACTTGGCTGGCTCCGACGCCGACTCGCATGCTCAGCTTGGATTCCGGAGAGCCCGGGGTTGAGGCTTTCTTCAGTATCCGCAGAGCCTCCACAGCGCATCTGGCTGCTCGATACGTGAGGATCCCGGCTGGTGTTCTCGTCTGTTGAGTGATCTCAGTCTCCCAGAGAACGATCATTGCATCTCCGGCGAACTGAAAAGCAAGGCATAGGCGTAAGCTTCTTCTCAAGCGCGCAATGGAAGTATCCAAGAGCGAGATACACGAACCTACCTTGATGATATCGCCATTGTGGCGTAGGATAATGTCGATGATCGGCTGAAGCGTCTTGTTCAGCGTCGTGGTCAGCGTATCGACCGCCAGCATTTGCGTTACAATAGGCTTGGCGATCGTTTTGCTGGGAATCGTAGGGCTTTGCGTTGTGGCGTCTCCAGTGTCGGTGCTGCCATGCAGACTGCTGCTGTCTGTTGGGTCAGCTGGCCTGGTCGCGTCTACTTGCAACTTGTGCTCCTCCAGCTCGTCGAATTTCATGGTGGTGAGCGACAGGTTCTTGATCTGGTCCTTCTCCAGGTCGCTGAGGTTGCTTCCAAGGGTCGAGAAGCCTGAGACTTCGAACATGGCCAGCGCCGCTGTGAACGGCGCTGCGACTTCCTCAAGACCGTTGGATTGGGCGGACTTGCGCATCAAGCTGGAAATCACGATCCGAGGCACATGACGCACCAGAACGCTCAGTTCCTGAAGCTCTTGTGTCCGTGACGCCATCGAGCGCTTGCACTGTGCGAACGGTTGATTGACCACTTGCGTTCCTGTTCGCCATCAGTTGGCTGGTTCGGCCTTGTCAATACTCAGCACTTGATGTGTGAATTTATAATTAGCGTTCGGCTAAAACTGCTTGAAACGACCGAAGTATTCAGCTCCACTTCATGAAGAAGAGGAGCTGCGAGCCCCACTGGCGTGTGCACCAGCTTGGCTATGAGGAAAACTCGCCTGTCGACATGAGCATTTTGGTGCTTGGGTGGAGGGCGGAGAAACGCCAGTCGCGGCTTCGTGCACAATGGGCTCCATGCTCAGGCAGTCGTTAGACCCAATATGTGATCGAAACTCGAACAGAATGTGGCTGACGTAATTGGGATTTTAAACTCCCCACCGTTCTGGAACGCGAAGCTGTTTCCATGATTGTAATTTCTTTTCAATTTAATTTCGATGCAGTGGCATCGGATTCACGTTCGAATCCCCACTCAAGAGAAATACTCGTCAGGGCTCCCACATGGACGCCCACAACTCCGTCATTCATGCTAAATTTGGCGCTTTCTTGGATTTGCTGTGCTGAGCTCGCGCAATTTCTGCGATTTTGGGGACATGAGAATCACGCCAAAGTGAATCGACAGCTCAGATCTCAAAGACTGCTCACAGTGTCTGGTGGCAACTTGCTCTGCCAATTGCGAACCACTAGATCTGCTGACTTCGGAGTGGCTGATTCATCAGCCGTTGGATCTCTTGCGCCATGGCGGCCTGCTTCAGCTTGGATTCTTTGATGGTCTTGATCAGCAAACCCGCTTTGGTTCGGTAGTAATTCACTTGCTTCAGGCTGTCGAATACTCTAGCGTCCACTGCCGGTGCCACGCGCATGGAAGAAGAAAGACTTCGCTGTGGTTTCGACCAGCCGAAGGAGAAAAATCGAGGGGTGCATCGCTGCAGCAAACCATCGTTGGCGCTCGCTGTCTCTTGCTTCTTTGTGTCAGCGGGTATGGCTCTGGCATGTGGCTGTCGGATGTTTACCATCTCGTTTATCATCGAATCCGCATAAACTTCTGAGGAATATCGCCGTAGGGTCGTGGCTTTGCTGTCACACATCGTGACAACGAGCGTCATGTGCTTGATCGCCTTGTCCCAATCCTTGGTCCGGACTGCGATCGTGCCATGCACGAATTCAATGCGACTGCGCATGGCGATCAGGTCCAGTTCGGTAAATGCCTTGGAATGCAATGCCTGCTCATCCAGAATTCTCAGCGACGAGGTCAAATACTCGGACGCGAAATACAATTCTTCCGCCTCGATGGCTTGCTCCGCAGCTTTCTGGTACGTGTCCAGTGACAGTCGGACGCTCCTGGCGCCCAGCAGATGATACCCGACCCTGGAAAGGTACCGGTGGCCGGTGATCTCGGCTTGATAGCTGCCTTCCGCATCCAGTTTCAATTTGGCGTCGGGTGTACTCATGCCAGAGTTACTAGCGCACAACTCAGTAAACCACTGGCAGTAGAGCATGTGGATCAACTGTCGCTGCGATGGAACCATCAGATCGTACACGACGAGACGCATTTCCTCCGAGTGGAAGGCATATATCTTTTCAAGGTTGTCGACAGATAGCACTCCTTCCCGTGAACACACTGACATGCCAGCTCGTAGTTGCTCCGCCAAGGAGGAGTCCAATTTGATCACAATATCGGCCAAATCGTTCGTACTGCCGTCCTGCTGCGAGTTGAGAAAGACTTGGAGAATGCTGATCAAAAGCCTCTCCTGAACAGGTCCTGGGTTCACACTGATCACTTTGATCGCGATTTGAGCCAGACCCTCGAGGTTGTCCACACACGCCATCACATGCGCGCGCGTGTACTGCGGAATTCCCATGTCGAGATCTTCCAGCTCGGACAGGATCTTCACAGTCCCGCGTTTGCGATCAATACTGATGAACGTTTCTTCAATCATGAAATCAACCAGCTTGACTGTTTCGCTGGGATTGCCGTCGGCTCGACTATACACAAAATCCAGCAGTTTCGAGTTCATGGGCGAGATTTGATACACTTTGCCAAGGAATTGGCTTGTGACATCATAGGAGAACGGCCGTAAGTGGACTTGACTGGCGTTTTCCATGATCCTAGCATGTTCCAGCATGACTGGACATTCCAGACGGCGTTTGGATCGGATGGTCATCAGAGCGCACACGTTTGGGGCTTCGTCCAGCGCTCTGCGGAGGAGAAGCCAGCTGTCTTCATCCATCAACTGCGCATTGTCGAACAGGAGAAGAATTCGACTGTGCCTGCTCAGCACTGTGAGCATGGAGAGAATGATCTCCTCCAGAGCCTTTGCGCGCTCTTCGCCTTGCTGGAACGGGATAATGTCCGTCTCTAACAGCTGATCGCGAGGAAGAAGATCGTTCAATATCGGAAGTATCGCGCTGAAGGCATAGCCTTCGCTTTCAAGAGCATCAAGAAGAGGTATGCGTTCTTCTGCTACCAACGAATGGCGAGAACGTGTCAACGAGTCTTGCTCGATTTCTGCCATTACTCTGTCGCTGAATGATTGAGAATCGACGCGAGATGGACACGATTCTTCTTCGATTGCCAGGAAAGACCCTTCTCTGCTGGCTATGGGGCTCAATTGCAGCTTCTCCGGGGCACTTGGCGGCCTGGCCATGACAGTTTGGCGTATCAACTCGCGCACAATGCCACCCCACGCGCGTAATCGCAAATCAGGGTTGACCGGATTCCCATGGTCGATATAGCATTGCGAGTGCTTGTCGCGCAAGTACTGCACGAGCATTGTTTTGCCCGTTCCTGCGTCTCCCGAGACAACGAGAAGCTGCTTTGGCTCTGGGCTGCTATAGCTCAAATCACTCGCATCCACCTCTCCAGGCTGTGGCACCATATCGAGGACATGCTGGCAGCCATAAGGGGGAGGCGCCGAGCGATTGCGAGTATCAGAGTCAGCGATTCCTTTCTCGCTTAGCACGCAGTAAATCGTGAGTGGTTCAGACCGGTTCCTCACAGTGATTCGGTCGGCCGCACTGAAAGTGATCGACGCTTTGGCTTCCTCATAAGTGCTGGCATCGCACAAGATTTCACCCGTCTTCGCACCATGCATTAAGCACTTGGCAAGATCGAGCACCGTACCAGCGACAGTGCACAAGGATCGTACTCTGCCCCCCACTGGACCATAAAACACGGTTCCTGTCGTCACACTGCATCCCGGGTTTCAGACGTGCTAGTCAACGAGCCAGAACCAGCCGCACCTACCCAATCGATGCTTGGACTCCTTGATTGGCCAGGGAGTAGGCCAGCCGGGCCCCGCGAGCAGCTACCCAACAAGCGCACGTTCAAGCACATCGCATCAGGCGTAATATCAATGGACACCGCTCGTACCGTTATCCTCGTGGTAGAATGGAGGCAAGCCCATTATCACTTCCGCGATGGTGTTTTTCCCGTCCACGATAAAGTGGTTCAGCGTGCCTTGGAACTTGTGCGCAGCGGTCTGGATGATGCAAACCACTCGGCGGATTTCTCGGGATTGTTGCGCGTAGTCGCTCATCTCCACGATGCCCAGCAGCTTGATGGAGATCACGGTCACCTCTCTGGCGCTCGAGGTCATGACCAGACCATTTCCAAGGCAAGATAATATCGGCCCGGGCACATACCCTCGCAGAGCTGGAATAACCTCGAGATTCGGCTGGATGGAGCTTCTTGATGCCTGCGCAAGGGGCGAGTGGGACAATCTGGTGATGACGTGAACCCCGTTCTCCACTGTGTTGGCGTTCATTTCAACATGGCGTAGCTCTTTCATAGCCATCGAGTACGCAAGCGCTCCGTAGGCTTCTAGTGAGAGGGCCACGTTCCCCCTCGGTGCGTGCTGCAGAGCCAAGCTCATCTGTCGGTTGGCGCTACCGCTGATGTAAAACTCCCATCGATCACGCACGCCACCCACATAATGCGGCGTCACTTCGCTGGTCCCGATGCCAATTTTCATGCTGAGTCTATTATTGTTTCCAGAGCTGGTAGCCGACCGCAGAGCACGCAGAGCCTCGATAGCACATCTAGCAGCCCGATAGGCGAGGATACCAGCCGGAGTCTTGCTTTGAAGGCTGATTTCAGTCTCCCAAAGCACGATCATGGTATCACCTGTAAACTGCACGGCAGAAGAGCACAGCTAAGCTGATGCAAACACGCAGAAAGGAGACATGCGGGATGGACAAACCTTGATGATATCGCCACTGTGTCGCGCTATGACGTTCAGTATCGGTTGAAAGGCCTTGTTCAGTGTCGTCGTGAGTGTGTCGGCTGCAATCGAGTTCGACATGGACACGCTGGAGTAAGTTGCGCTGGTATTACGTCGCCCAGTGCTGGAGGACCCGGGGCTGGACGCTCGGTGGCTATTCGGAGTAGACTGTTCGTTGCCGACTTTGTTATGACCGCGAATCTTGCTTTTCGTCGCATCGATCGGTCGGATTTGTTCTGCGCTCTGCCTGTAATCTTGGCCAATCTCCAGCGTTGTGAGCGAGAGAGTCTTGATCTGGTTCTTCTCCAGGTCGCTAAGATTGCTCCCGAGCACTGAGACGCCGGAGATGTCGAACAGCGCCACTGCTGCAGTGAAACAGGACGGATCCGGAATGAGAACCTGTCGCGGCTTGCGCATCAGACTGGCGACCACGACCTGGGGCACATACCGCAAGAGCGCGCTGAGCTCTTGGGTGTCGGAATCCATTGCGCCTAGTGGCTGCAATGAGATTATGCGGCGATGCTTTGAAAGCTTTTCCTGGGTTGGCTGACAGCTCAAGTGGCTCGTGCAGACCGTCGTTGGGAATGCAATGCCCTGGCTAAAATAGCTTGCTCGTTCTGAGCCGAGAAAGCAGAATTCCGCAGGCGTGATACAAGCGGCTCAGTTCATCTGCGGATGTAAATAGCAGCGACTCAGAACGGATTTGGAAACTCTTCAACAGGGAAACCACACTTTAACATTGAAACTAAAGAGCGTCAAACCTGCAGGCGAGCGGTCGGCGTTTGCGCGCGCGAGGTTTTCGGCGTCATCGACAGCGACCGGACGCGGCGGCGCGTGTTGGGAGTGCGATACGGCGTGGACGGCGTGCCAGTCGGCGTGCGGAAGGTCTCGGGCGTCCGGCCGACCAGCGCCTCGTTCTCGTACGCGAGCAGCTGGGCCTTCTCCTGCTCGCTGGTGTCGACATCCTCCGCTTCGGCGGCGCTTTGAGCACGCTCGGCGGCCAAGCTCCAGTCCACGCGCGAGATGCCCCAGCTCAGGATGAGCACCTTGAACAGCTCGCCGTACGTGTCGGCCCACCAGAAGCCGTCGAGGCCCCAGCCCCATGTGATCGGCAGCAGGTAGCTGAACGGCACGTAGATGCACCAGGACGCAAAGTTGTTGGCCCAGAGGTTGAGCTGCGCGAGCGCGAGCGCGTTCATGACGGCCGTGAGCAGGAATCGGATGAATGCCACGAGGATGCAGACCACGAACACCAGCAGCACCGAGGAGCACATGGAGATGATCACCGGGTCGTTGCTCCAGATCTGGAAGATGTGGTTGCGCAGCGTCACCACGAGGCAGAGCATAATCACCGCGCCGCAAAAGACGATGCTGGCGCCGAGGAACAGTACGCGCTTGGCGGCGCCGGCCTTGCCGCTGCCCAGGTAGCGCGACATGCGGATTTGTGTGGCCGTCGAAAAGCCGCTGACCGCCGAATTGGCCACGCCAAACACGCCGCCGAGTACAGACTGCGAGGCCGCGATGTTGGGGCCCAGGAAGCCCGAGAACGCGCCTGCGACCGTGGCCGAGGCCCAATCCACGACCGAAGACGCGCCCATGGGGATCGCGAGGCTCAAGAACACCTGCACGCGGTCCTTCTCCAGGCACTCGCGGGACCAGCCGCCCCAGTACTTCTTGTGGTAGCCCTTCCACCAGACAGTGTAGGCCAGGAAGAGCGCCAGCTGAAGACACGTGCTGGTGACGGTCGCCAGCGGCGAGCCGATGAAGCCAAAGCCGGCCCAGCCGAACGCGCCGTAGATATACAGCCGGTTGAACGCAATGTTGAGCACCATGGTAAGCGCACTGCAGATCGTGGCCGGCATGATGACCCCCTGGGCCGCAAAGTACGTGGAGCAGGCGCCATAGATGTACTGCGGGATCAGGCCAAATGCCATGACGATCGCGAACTGGCTGCCGTAGTGCACGGTCTCGGCGTCGTCCATGGTGATCGAGATGAGGTAGCCCACGCAGCAGTACCAGATCATGACCGGGATGGCGCCCACGACCGCGAACACGATGGCCGTCTGCAGCCAGAGCCCCACGAGCTTGTTGTTGCCCGCGCCGTAGGCCTGGCTGCAGAGCGTGCTGATGGCCTGGATCGAGAACTGGATGAACGCCGAGGGCACGCCCATCCACATGGCCGCGAGCGCCACGCCGGCGAGCTGCTTGGTGCCGATGTGGCCCTGGAACGCGCTGTCCGTGATGGTCATGGCCTGGCGCACGATCTGCCGCAGCGACAGCTGCAGCGCCATGGACGACAGGTCCCACAGCTCCTGCCGGATCGGCACCAGCTCCTTAGCGCTCTTGGACACGCGCGGGTCCAGCAAACGGGTCTTCTCGGTCGGCATGGCGGTGTGCTCGGGCGGTGAGGGATCGGCGAATGCGCGTGTGCGTCTACAGCTCAGTCGAGTCGGCTGCCGTTCGTCTGCGGCTGCATGGGACCGACACCTGCGCGCCCATCACAGGAGGCGAACGAATGGCCCGCAGGCGCCGGTCATGCAGAGACAGACACACGCGCAGCAGCGGCGGCGGGACCCAGAACCAGATCGGAAGGTCCACCTGCCAGGTCTGACGCACCACTCGTGATTGCCCATCAAAGAACCGACTGTCTCCCGAAACCTGCGGAACCTGATCGTTTGCTGGTCAAATCGTAGGCACCTGTGAGACTCGATACATAGTCACTTCAACTCTAGGTCTGCAACGACTGGTGCATGAGCCGCTGGATCTCGCGCGTCATGGCCTCCTGCTTGAGCCTGGACTCGTTGATGATCTTGATCAGCATCCCGGCTTTCTTGCGGAAGAAGCTGACCTGCTGGAGACCCTCCAGGGTCTCCGAGTCCGCGGCCGGCCCCACGCGAGCGGGCGCGATCAAAATGGAGCTCCTCTTAGCCGCCTGGATCGGCTTCTTCTTCTTGCGACTGCCAAAGGCGAACAGGCGAGGCATACACAGCAGATCAAGCTGGCCACTAGGCTTGCGGGGGGAATCCAGATCATGCGTGACGGTGCTCGAGACTGGATAACTTGGCAGTGAAGCGGTCGTGGTCATTTCGCTCACCATGGACTCGATGTACACACCAGTGGAGTACCGCCGCAGCGCATTGCCCTTGTTCTCGCACATGTCCAGGATCAGCGTCATGTGCGTGACGGCCTTGTCCCACTCGCTTCGCTCGATGGCGATCGCGCCGCGAATGAATTCAATGCGACTGCGCATCACGATCAGATCCAGTTCGCTGAACAGCTTGGAGTGGGCTGGCTGCTCGTCCAGGATCTTCTGGGACGAGATCATGTACTCGGACGCGAAGTACAAGTCATCGGCCTCGATCGCCTTCTCAGCGGCCGTGCGGTACGCATCCAGCGACGCGCGTATGTTGCCGGCGCCCAGAAGATGATAGCCGATCCGGGCCAGGTTCTGGTGCAGGTTCGCAGTGGCCAGCAGACTGCCGTCTTCCTCCAGCTTTAGGCTTTTGTCTGGTACAGTTCCCAGGATCCTCTCGGTCATCTCTGTGAACCACTGGCAGTAGAGCATGTGGATCAGCTGCCGCTGCGACGGAATCATCATATCGTACACCACATGCCGCATTTCCTCCGAGTAGAAAGTGTACCGCTGCTCGCGGTCATCGATGGTCAGCACGCCTTCGCGTAAGCACACAGCCAAGCCGCCTTGCAGCTGTCCAAGGAACGACGAGTCTCGACCGGGCTTGATCTTGATATCGACCATATCGTTGCTGCTGCCGTCATGCTGCGAGTTGAGAAACACGTGCAGAATGCTCACGAGAAGCTTCTCCTCCACAGGCTCCGGGTGCACGCTGATCACCTTGATCGCAATCTGAGCCAGGCTCTCGAGATTGTCCACGCACGATATCACGTGGACGCGTGTGTGCTGGGGAACGCCCGTGTCCAGATCATCCAGGTCCGCTAGGATCTTCACAGTCCCACGTTTGCGGTCGATACTGATGAACTTCTGCTCGATCATAAAGTCCACCAGCTTGATGATCTCGGCTGGATTGCCGTCCGTCCGGCCGTACACGAAGTCCAATAGCGTGGAGTCCATGATGGAGATGCGATACTCTCGGCCGACAAACAGACTGGTGACCGCAAACGAAAACCGGCTGAGCTCCACTTGGCTCGTACACTCCATGCATCCAATAGCCTTCAGCCTGGCGGGACATTCCACGCGGCGCTTGGACCGGACGGTTAGCACTGCGCACACGTTGGGCAGTTCGTCCAGCACTCGCTGGAGAAGCCGCCAACTGTCCTCGCCCATGAAATGCGCGTTATCCAAGAGCACAAGGATCCGCCTGTGCTTGCTCAGCACCGAGAGCATCGAAACAACGATTTCTTCCAGAGCCCGGGCGCGTTCTTCGCCGTGTTGGAGCGTGCTCAAGTCGGTCTTGAACAAGTGGTCTTGAGGAAGCAGGTCGTTCAAGATCGGAAGCATAGCGTTTGACGTATATCCTTTGAGTACGAGGAATTCGAGCAGAGGCATGCTCTCCCTCATCAACGAATTTGCATCGGGACCTGCATGACGCGAGGCCTCGGAGCTTCGTCTCTCCATTTTCAACCCCGGGCTGAACGATCGAGACTTGACCAGCGTCTGCTGGGCATCTATAATGGCAGCATAGGTGTCTTTGTCGCCTTTGGAGATCGACCGCGCCGTGTTGGCTTTGTTAAACTGCGCCGGTCGCACGTTTTGAGAGATCATATCGCGCACCACGCCGCTCCAGGCGCGTAGTCGCATGGCCAGATTGGCCGAGTCTCCGCTGTCCATAAAGCTGCGTGAGTGATTGTTTCGCAAATACTTCAGGAGCATCGTCTTGCCTGTGCCCGTTTCTCCAGACACGATGAGAACTCGCCTGGCACACTTGCGGTTGTTGGAGCTGTCGCTGTATTCGTCTGCCTGGGCCATGGTGTCTCCAAACACTGGGACAAGCGCAAGCACATGCTCGCAGTCGTAGGGCGGGGCTGTTCGCAAGTTCAAACGGACATTCTTGGCGACTCCCTTCTCTCCGACCGCACAATAGATCATGACCGGATCAATCCGGTGCCTCACGGAGATCTGGTGAGCCACCGTGAAATTCACCGCATCTTTAGCCTCTTCGTGAGTCCTCGCATCGCAAAATATCTCGCCGACTTTGGCCGCGTTCATGATACACTCTGCAAGATCGATAGACGCGCCGACGACAGCGTATTCCGCGCGCGACCGACTGCCCACTGGGCCACAAAACGCAGTTCCTGTCGTCACACTGCTCCTTTTTATTAGCATTGAATCATTTAGGAGTCTCGCAGAGGACTCACCCAACCGAGGCTTGAATCCCTGAGTTCAGCAGAGCGCAGGCGAGTTTGACACCTCGAACAGCTACGATACAACTTAATTAGGTCATTTCAGCTGCACCACGATTATCCACGGTCGACATACCGTTATTTTCGTGGTAGAACGGCGGTAATCCCATGATCACAATGGCAACAGCGGATTTCCCGTCGAGCATGAATTGTTTCAGCGTGCCTTGAAGCTTGTACGCTGAGCTCTGAATGATACCGAGCACGCGATGGACTTCTTCAGCTTGCTGAGCACTGTCGACCAATTCCACGATCCCAGACAGCTTGACGAAGATTGCGGTGACTTCTCGTGCGCATGATGTCAACGCCAGGCCTCTCTGTAGACAGGACACGATCGTGCCTGGGATATACCCGCGCAGTACTGGCACGAGTTCAAGCGAGGGTTTCAATGGAAACCGCTCTCCTTGCGCATGGACAGAGTGCGACAACTTGCTGATGACATGGATCCCATCCGTCACCATCTTGGCTTTCATATCAACACTGGGCAACTCTTTGGTCGCCATTGAGAATGCAAGCGCGCCATAGGCCTCCAATGAAAGCGCCACATTGCCCTTGGTTATATGCTGCAATGCCAAACTCATTTGCCGATTCGCATCGCCACTGATATAGAATTCCCATCGACCGAGCACACCGCCAACGTGGTGGGCTGTCACAATACTGGTTCCGATGCCAACTTTCATGCTGAGTTTTGCTCCTGGTGCACTATCCTTTGAAGCGCCTCGCAGCACTCGCAGCGCTTCCACTGCGCACCGAGCCGCTCGATATGCCAGGATTCCCGCTGGAGTTTTCGTTTGCAGACTGATTTCCGTTTCCCACAATACGATCATGGTATCGCCAGCAAACTAGATCGAGAATGCGATGTCAATGACTACTCCAAAGCAAGGTCTTGGGAAGACAACAAGCACAGATGCAATACCTTGATGATATCGCCACTGTGCCGCGATATGACGTCGATGATCGGCTGAAGGGATTTGTTCAGCGTCGTCGTGAGTGATTCGACTGCAAGCATCTGAGTTACTGTGGGATTGGAGTACGCCGTACTGGATAAGCGCCGAACACTACTCGACGACACAGTACTTTGCTCCACTTGACTTGCCTCGCGAACCTCGAAGCTGCTAACTTTATCAGGATCCCGAGGCTGGTTCTGTGCAGAATCGATCGGTGGGGTTGCGCCGCCAGCCAGCTTGCTCCTTTCGAAATCGTCAAGCTTCATCGTTGTCAGTGACAGGCTCTTGATCTGGTCCTTCGCGAGGTCGCTCAAATTGCTTCCGAGCGTTGAGAACCCAGAGATATCAAACACGGCGAGCACCGCCGTGAACGAGGATGCGTCTTGGCCGTTCTCATTATGCGTACGTCTGTGCATGAAACTAGATATGACGATTCGAGGCACATGGCGCACCAGCGTTTGGAGTTCCTGAAGCTCTTGGGGCGTTGAATCCATCGTGCGTTCGCGTGATGTGATGGCTTGACGGAGCAAAGTGCTGAATGTCACTTTGTAGGCGTCGAACTTTGGTGGCGTCGAACGAACGCTTTCAACGGCTAAATTTGGCCAAAACCGAGCGAGCCGACATTGGCTCGCTCATTGGCTGCAATGGTCGGCTGTCTCCAAAATACCTTAGTTATAACTGTTGGTCCCCGTTCGAGTTGTGGGAGAGAGCAGAGCTCAGGTTGTTATCAAGCGTGCACACGTTGCCATTTAACTTGATGGGAGGTTGCAATTGTCAACTTCGTCACAAAGCAGAACAAGGACTAAACTAAATACAGGCATTCGAGTCCTTGACTCCAGCTTTACGGTATCTCCACCATAACACGTTGATGCTCTCATCACAGTCTGTGTCACCAAGTGAACCAGCGCTATGCAATATTGCCGCGATGCATATGAGATCACCGTATTGGTAAAGCACAGTCTGTTTTCCTCAAATCCTGTGTCAGTTTCCGGATCTCATGACGCATTTGCTCTTGTTTCCGCCTCGATCCACTGATGATCTGGATGATTTGGGCTGCCTTCTTGCGATAAAAATGCACCTGGCGTAGAATTTCGACCTGCTCTAACTCAGGGACAACACGTCGGTCCAGAGCATCGTGCAGCATCGAGCGACTATCGCTGGTGTCAGATCCTAATTTCCATCGTCCTTCAAGTTTGGCATGTTTCGAGAGGAATCTGCGCCAATGAAACGTTATAAATCGTGGCAAACATCGCAGCGGGTTTAGATTCACTCGATGAAGCAAAGGCCCGTGTAGATTGGGCTTTATCCGCAGCATGGGATCGGCATTCCGCAATTTTAAAGGGTGCACGACGTTTTTGATCGGAATGATCGCGCTTGAGGGTGCAAAGATTGAGTGAATATCACTCAATTCCGATGGAGGATATTGGTGTGATGTGTTTCCCTTCGGTTCAAACAACTTGATAATGACCGCCATATGAGTAGCTGCTTTGTCCCATTCACTCAACTCGATGGCGATGACTCCTCGAGTAAACTCAATCTGACTGCGCAGAAGAATTGCTTCCAGGTGGCTGAAGCTTTTGGAGTTGGATGCCTGGTTCGTTTTCATTATTTTGTGCGAAGTTTGCATGCAATCAGCTGCAAATGCGAGATCTTCGGCTTTGATTGCATGCGCAGCCGCCTGTTGATACGTTTCGAGAGCTGATTTCGCATTCCCAGATCGAAGCAAATGATATCCGAGCATGGCAAACTGATGATGTGTTTTGGCAGAGGAGGCAACACCTACGTCACTGAATTCATGTTTAGGATCTCCAGCTGATTTAAGTCGATCAGAAATCCACTGACAGTGAAGTGCATGAATAAGCTGTCGTTGAGAGGGCAGCATGGTATCATACGCAACAAGCCTCATCTCCTCCGAGTTGAATGAGTACGTCTTCGTTGTGACATCGACTGTCAAAATGGCTTCATTTTCGCACTCGGTCAGCCCAAGATTCAACTGTTGTACATCAATAACCTTCGTGTTTGGCTTTATTTTGATGATATCCGAGTCGCCATTGGTTTCATCGCACTGCAAATCAATAAATTTGCCAAGTATTCCAAGTAGCATTTTCTCCTCGACGGGTTCTGGGTTGATACTGACTAATTTCACGGCCATTTGCGCAAGACTGTCGAGACCGTCGATGCATGACATGACACGAGCGCGTATATACCGGGGCGCACGCATATCCAGATCGTCAAGATCGGACAGGATTTTCACTGTTCCAGACTTGTCCACTTTGATCATTTTGGTCTCCACCATGAGCTCAACCAGCTTGACCGTCTGGGCCGGATTTCCTTCGGTGCGCGCAAAAATAAAGTCCAACAGCTGAGTATCCATAACTGCAATGTGGTATCGTCGGCAGAGGAACAGACTTGTAGCCAAGTGAGAGAGCCGCTCTAGTTGGCGTTGCTGGGTGTATGCCTTTTCCAGAATTAGTTCGTACAATGGCTGATGCTTCACCCGGCGACTCGACCGTATTGTAATCAACACCGAAACGCGAGGTAACTGGTCTAGAACTCTTTGAAGAAGACGCCAACTGCTGTGGTCCATCCATTGCGCATTATCAAACAGCAGCAAAATCGGCTTACGCTTGCATAAAACTTCGACCATCGCTACGATGATATCTTCCAGGACATTCGTGCGCTCTTCGATATCCTCAATACCAGAGCTGTCGGTTTGGAATAAATGGTCAAGCGGTAGCAAATCATTCAGCACAGTGAGCAGTTCACCAGTCGTACGGCCATCAAGGACGAGATATTCCAGTAGGGCTACGCGTTGTCTTGTCGTCACTGAGAAGGCTGGTGCCGCATCGCTTGCGTGAGTACCCATATGCCCAGAATTCTGCGGGAATTCTTGGTGAATATTCGCAGAATTGGGGCTGGATAAATGATCAATAGTATTCTGCGAGCGCACGCGCTTCATGTTGCTTGAGCGCTTGCGAAACCGATAATTTTTTACCGAGCAGGAGATCATCTCACGAGCAATGCCACTCCATGCGTGGAACGCGGCTGATGAATTCACCGAGTCTCCGCTGCCCATAAAGCAGCGAGAGTACTTGGTTTGGAAATACCGCAAGAGCATTGTTTTCCCTGTCCCACTCTCCCCCGAAACGACAAGCACACGTACTTCGGAGGAACCGCTGAGTCCTACGCTGCTACTGTTGCTGCACAAGTCATTTTGAACAGTTGCAGCTTCCCCAAACACCGGTACGACTTCAATAACATGCTCACATCCGTAAGGTAACCCATGGAGTCCGTCAACGAGAGCTCCAGCGTCGAATCTGGTCACACCATTTTCAAATTGCACGCAGTACACCGTGACAGGATCGGCCTTGCCTTTGACGCTTATCCTGTGCGGGCCAGCGAAGTAGATGGATTCTTTCGTGTCTTCGTATGTGGTCTCATCGCAGAAAATCTCGCCAATCTGAGCAGATGACATGAGTCGGGCCGAAAGATTGATGACGTCCCCCACAACAGCGTATTCCGCACGCATTCGACTACCAACGGACCCACAAAAGGCAGGCCCTGTCGTTATTCTGTACGATTCATGAGCGATAAATGAGCGAGACCATCACTTTCAAACACAAACCTACTTACCCGATGGAGGCCCGAACGCCCCTTGCTAATAAATGGCACGCAAATGTCACGCCTCGCAATGCTGAGCAGCATGAAAGGCATGTCAATGATTAGTCCTGGGCTCAAGAGCTGTCTTGGAAAAGCCAAAGCACACGTGCCGTTGTTTTCGTGGTAAAGCGGAGGGAGGCCAATCACGACGATAGCTACGGGACCTTTATCATCAATCACGAATTGGCGCAGTGTTCCTTGGACTTTGTAAGCCGATTCTTGGACGATACAGAGGATGCGTTGCACTTCCAGCAGTTGTTCGTGCTGGTCGACAATCTCCACAATCCCACTGAGTTTGATGAAGACAGCAGTGATCGTTCTCGAGCAGGAAGTCACTGCGAGTCCGCGTCGCATGTACGATGATATAGTTCCCGGGACATAACTACGCAGCAGCGGGATCAGGTCATGCGACGGCTTCAGCAGTGGTGACTGCGTTTGCGCATGCGCGATCGCCGACAGATCCGCTACGATGCGAACCCCGTCTCTCAAAAGCGTCGCCTTGACGCGCACAGCTGATAGATCTTTTGAAGGCTTCTCCAGCGCAGCGAACGCCTCGGAAGACAGCGCTACCTGCCCTTTCGTCGCGTATTGCTCAGCCAGACTCATCTGGCGGTTGGCGTCTCCACTGATGTAAAACTCCCACCGATCCAGAACTCCGCCCACGTGATTCGCAGACACTTGGCTGAGCCCAATGCCAATGTGCATGCCCAGGGTCGACACCTTCACGTCGCAGCTGGAGACGCATTGTAATACATTGAGCGCTTCCAACGCGCATTTGGTGGCGCGATAAACCAACACGCCAGGCTCGGACGGCTCTCCGAGACTCACTTCAGTCTCCCAGAGCACGATCATAGCGTCGCCTGCGAACTATTGAGCCAAGGAGGATCAGTCGCAGTCGTCATTAGGACCGCTCGCGATGGACGGACTCACCTTGATGATGTCTCCGCCATGCTGCGAGATAACTTCGATCACTGGCTCCAGCGTCTTGTTGAGCGTCGTGGTGAGCGTCTCGACGGCCTGGCCCCGGGGCGCTGGGTTTGGCTGGCTGATGGCGGAACGACGCGTTCGATGCGCGAACGACCCGCTCTGCCGTTTCAGCATCATGGTCTCGCGAGGGAGACTCTCCATGTGGTCCTGGCTGCGTAGCTTGCTGTCGCGCAGCACGGATCGGTCGGACTGCGCGCGCAGTTTGCTCGAGTCGAACGCTCCGTAGCCGTTCACCAGGTCCCGCTCATCGTCCCCGAGCTTGCTGCCTAGCGAGGAGAACCCGGATATGTCGAACAGCGCGAGAACGGCTAGGAACGAGGTCGACTGCGGCCCACGCAGCCGCTCTGGCTTGCTCATAAAGTTGGCGATCACGATGCGCGGCACGTGGCGCACCAGCACATTCAGCTCCTGCAGCTCCTTGGCCTCCGGGACCATTGACGACGAAGAGAGGGTCCTTCCAGTCCACGAGCCTGCTGAAGCTTCAAAGGCAGCTCGCAGCCGAACACGGAAGAACCGAAGCTCATAAAATAGCCCAACGGCTCATCTTATTCTGTTTGGGCGCTAAAATTGGGCGGCGGCACGGCCACGCTCACTGTCGCGTGGAACAGCTCAGTCGCAGCAGCGTCAGCGTCGGGCGTTCAGCGGACCGTTGCATGTTGTTCAGGCAACTCTACAGTCGACGCTATGTTACATGATACGTTAGGTCTTTTTTGTGTTTTGACCCAAAACCCAGCAATTGGGTTTTTCAATTGTAAATGACACTTTGCAAACACCCAAAAACCGATTACGGGCAGGAAGGCCTGGCCTGTTCTGCTGTAATCACGCGCCTAAGCCGAATGGAAGATGGCTAATCGCATTACACCCACAGACATGGATTCAATTAATCTCGTGGTTGAATCTTGACTGCGCATCTTTGAAGGGCAATTGACCCCAAGGGTTAGGACTTGTGAAATGCGCTTCGACTGGCCAAGCGCCGTTGCTGAAGCACACATCCTGCTGCTGCGCTGGCTCAGGAGCTCCCGCCTCGATCGCCACTCACTCTTCAATCTCCGGTCTCCTGTCCAAGCGCCTTCCCCCAAGCAACCAAAAGACCTCGACCATGAACCAGTTTATCGTCCGAGGCCTGGGTTTCTTCAACGATGCCTACGATCTCTTCGTCATGAATGTCGTCAACGTCGTGCTCACGGAGCAGTACGGCAAGCACGTGTACACGCCGCACATGAAGTCCATGGTCTCGGCCGCGGCCATCGTGGGCGCGGTCGTCGGCCAGCTCATCTTCGGCTTCTTTGGCGATGTGTTCGGCCGCAAGGTCAACATGATCGTGACCTGCTTCCTGCTCATCTTTGGCGGCATCCTCTGTGCCTGTGCGTACGGTGGCTCTGGCTACGACACGCTGGTGTTCCTTGTGGTCGCTCGCTTCATCCTCGGCATTGGTATCGGCGGCGAGTACCCACTGGCAGCCTCGTCGGCGGCTGAAGACTCATCGAGCCCGGCGGAACGCAACGCACGCGTGGCTAAGACGTTCTCTCTGCAGGGCGCTGGCCAGGTGACGGCTTCAATCCTGGGCAACCTGATCATCCAGGCTCTGGCCGACGGCAAGTCTGGCGAGAACTCCAAGACCCGACTCGAGACCGTGTGGCGTCTGCTCTTCGCGATCGGCATCATCCCTGCGTGCATCGTCTGCTACTGGCGCATCACGGCCGAGGAGACCGAGGCCTACAAGGTCAACAAGGAGCGTGCTCGCGTCGCGGCCGTGGACTCGCCCGTGGCCAAGTCGACTCGCTTCCTGTTCATCGTCAAGAACTACGGCTGGGGCCTGTTGGGCACGGCCGGCACATGGTTCTTGTTCGACATTATCTTCTACGCGTCCAACCTGTTCTCGGCCAGTATCCTTTCGGTCGTGGGCGTCTCGAGCCCGTCGCTGCAGGAAACCTCGGCCGAGAACGCCTTCGTGTCGCTGCTCATGCTGCCGGGCTACTTCGTGGCCATCTACTTCATCAACAAGATGGGCCGCAAGCTGATCCAGATCCAGGGCTTCGTGGTCATGACCATCCTCTTCCTGGTCATCGCGGCCACCTGGGACTCGCTCAAGAAGCACGCCGTGCCGTTTATCATCCTGTACGGGCTCTCGCTGTTTTTCTGCAACTTTGGGCCCAACACGTCGACGTTCGTGATGCCGACCGAGATGTTTCCGACGCCGATCCGCTCGACGTGCCACGGCTTCTCGGCCGCCTGCGGCAAGGCTGGCGCCGCCATCGGCTCGTTCGGGTTCTCCATCTGGGTCGAGAACGACAGCTACGGCTACTCGGGCGCCTTCTACACCTTCGCGGCCATCTCGTTCGTGTCCATCCCGCTCACCTACTTCTGCATGTTCGACAACGACCGCGGCATGGAGGAGATGGACAACGAGTTCTACGCCAAGCTTCACGGCGCCGACGAGTTCACGCGCGAGTCCTTCGCGTCCCTGGCAAAGCCGGACGACATCGAGAAGAACAACGCGTACAAGCCCGCCACCACGCCCCAGTGAGTCTGCGCTGCATTTCGGAAAATCATCTAAAATTCCTTCTTTTCGAGATAATCCAAAAAGCATGATCTTTTATTCCGTTTGCAGTATATGTGGAATGTTGCTCAAACATTCATGCAACATTCACTTGACGCGAGTCACGGACGATTATTATAGGTCGCACGAAGGTCGTATGAATGTTGAGCCAACATCCTTTCAATCAAATCAATAAACATGCCGCTGGTGGTGTTCTGCGGCCTGCCGGGTGCCGGCAAGACGTTCGTGGCGCAGGCCCTGGTGGAGCATCTGCGGTCGCAGTTCGACGGCCAGGAGGTCGTGTACATCACGGAGGCCTCGGTCAATGTGGACCGCACGATCGGCTACAAAGGTGCGCATGAGAGGAAGACCCGACCACTCGATGTGGCTCACTCATGTGGCTTGTGCATGCATGCTGGCAGATGCGCGCGAAGAGAAGAACTCGCGCAGCGCATTGCGCGCAGCCGCCGAGAAGGCGGTGAGTGCCAGGACCGTTGTGGTGCTGGACGCGCTCAACTACATCAAGGGCGTGCGCTACGAGCTGTTCTGCAAGGCCAAGGCCGAGAACACGACCTACTGCGTGGTGTACGTGGACACGCCGCTGGAGCTGGCACTGGAGCGCAATGCCTCGAGAGAGGACGCCATGGACCCGCAGTTGATCCGTGACCTCGCCGCGCGCTTTGAGCTGCCGGTCGAGAAGAACCGCTGGGACAGTCCACTGTTCCACATCACGCCCGAGTCCGTGGCCAGCGATGGGCTTCCGCTGGAGCAGATCGCTGATGCGCTTCGGTTTGGCAAGGTGGTCAAGGCCGGACTGGCGACCAAGGGCGCGCCCGTGGCCGAGACGAGCTTCCTGCAGGAGCTGAACGAGATCACGGCAGGTGTTGTGGACGCGCTGATCGCCCAGCAGCGCGACGGCGGCCTGGCCGATGCATTCAAGGTGCCCAAGGCCGACAAGAGGCTGCAGATCTCGCGCAACATGCCGACGTCCGAGATCCGCCGCCACCGGCGGCAATTCGTCAAGATCTCGCAGGGCCATCCGTGCGCGATCGCGGCCATCGGCGATCTCTTTGTAGACTATCTGAACCAGCAAGCGTGAGCGCTCGATCATCCCGTTGTTAGCTCATGTTTCGTTTACTCCGCACGCTCTAGTTCCAAGTAGTCGCGGTCTTCGACGACCCGCTTGAGCGCCGTGAGCTCGCAGGACAGCGTGCCCATGAACAGCAGCTGGCACACGATAGCGAACGCCTCGAAGAACGCCTCCTGCATGGCTGTGAAGCCCAACGGGTTGGGCCACGAGCCGTTCACGCACAGGAAGAGCAGCCCGACTGTTGCATCAATTGAGTTAATGGTCAGTTCAAGTAGCAGCCAGGCAAGGGAGAATAGCGCAGGAGGAACGCACACAGGACGGTCGATGCGATGCCGAGGAAGAGAAAGAACCGGCCCACGACGTAGGGCGCAGCCAGACTGCCGCGCTTCCACTGCTGCATGGCGAGCCAGAGCGACATAGAGTCGAAGGGCGAGCAGTTCATGGTGAGAAAGTTCCCGCGCGAGCGCTGGTTCTCGTCAAACAGCAGCTTGCGCCGCGCCAGATGCACGGAGACCATCATGACCCAGGCTGTGACGAAGAACACGACCGTGAACGCGATGTGCGCGTCGTGGTAGTTGCGCATGTCCATGATGGCCAAGCCCGCGAGCGAGATGGCGCAGGCCAATCCGCCCAACAGGCACGCGCCGGCCAGGAACCTGGCCACGATATCGTCCTTGGCCACTGCGGATGGCCCCGTGGTCTTGAGCCGCACGAACCACACGAACAGCGACACGGTCGTGGCGATGAAGAATGCCGTGAGGCACATGCCCGGCGTGAACGCGTGCATCTCGGGCTTGAAGGTCGCGGCGTACGACAGCGTCGGATAGTCGCGCGCGCAGTCGAAGTGGTGGCTGCAGGCCAGCGCCTCTGTGGCGACCATGGTCGAGATGCCCGTGATCGGGATCAGCAGCGCCACGACCCCGCCGAGGTTGTCCAGCAGCATCGAGATCGTGTCAAGATCGCTGTCGTTGTCGTGTCGCGAGGAGGGCGGGGGCTTGACTGGGAGCCACGCAGCGTCCTGGTCACTGTCTCCTTCTTCGGAGGATGAGAAAGAGGAGGAATCTGAGTCAGAGGAGGAGGAGGAGGAGGCAGCGGCGTCTTCTTCGCCGTCGCTCGCGTCGCTCTCGGCCGAGTCGTCGTCTGAACTCGAGGAGCTCAGTTCCGACTCGCTGCGCTCTGATTGGTCCAAAGTGTCGACCGATAGCACCGGCATGATGGCCGGCTGGATCATGATGGGCTTTCGCATCATGATGATGGTTTGGCCACTGCTGCTGCTGCTGCTGCTACAGAGAGGCTGGAGAGAGCAGAGAGACTGGCGACCGCTCAGTTGGATAGAGGCGCATGCGGCTGCTGCAGTTTCGAGCCCATTTTGGTGCCGACTTGAGCGAAACGGCTGCGTCATTCGAGCGCCATGATCACGCCCAAGCGGTTCGGCCTCAAGTTCACGCCCATCCCGACGCTGGCGCTCGAGTACGAGTGCGAAGCGGCAGAAGACGAGGACCAGGCGAGGCACAGTCGATCAGAGGATGAAGAGGCGGTAGACAAAGCGAAGGCCGTATCGCTGTACGTGTATCGCAATGAAGCCAACGACTTGAGATGCAGGAAGCTGCATGTGGTGGAGCTGCCGACGCTCACCAGGGCCTCGGAAGCCAGCAAGATCATCCAGCAGCTGCAGGCTGACAACAAGAAGTTCCTGGCACCCTCGATCGTGAAGGAATCTCAGCTGAGATCGCTCCTGGAACGGCTGATCGAGCATCTTCAGCCTCCGGTAGCGGACACCAAAGCAAGTGATGCACGAGAGCCATCTCCAGCTACAGCAGCGGCGCCGATCAGTGAAGCAGCCGACCACGATAGCGAGGCTGAAGAGGAGGAGGAGAGCATGCTGGAAGAGAGCGTGCTAGAGGAATCGGTCGTGTCGCTGGAGGCGTCCAAGATAGATGCAGAGCAGTCGCATGAGACCGACTCAGTGCTGAAGCCTGAACCGACAAAGCAGCCTGGGCAAGGAACGTTTTTGTCGCAAGCAGCAGACGACGAACAGGACGCTGAAGAGGAGTCAACACCAGCAGCAGTCGAGAGGCCTGGCAAGATGGAGCCGCCAAAGCCGGCGACCCACGAAGACGACGGCCATGGACAGAAGAAGGAAGACGCAGAAGAAGCGGATCACAGTGAGGACGAAGACACAGCTAAGAAAGCCGCACTCAAGAGCGACGCAGAGGTCAGCGACGAAGAAGACATCCAGTCGGAGGACTTGGAGTACTTTTCAGAGGACGCCAGTGATGAGGATTCGTTCTAATAGCATGATAGTACTATGGACTGGTCTGCTGCAGCTGTTCAAACAGAGACTTGATGTGCTTGAGACTCTCTTTCTTTACGTGGCGCTCTCGATCGATCTGCAGGCAGGCACAAGAAAGACATGAGGACGACCAGAGACAAGAGCTAGCTACTGACGGCGCCCATACCTGAGCCAAGAGAACGCGCATGTCCTGGTCGTTCTGTGTGGTCTGCCTCCGCTCTGCCTCCAGATCTATCCGCAGTTTGGTATTCTCGGACGTGACTTGCTTCAATTTACTCACAAGATCAGAGTAATCTGCCACCATCTCCTGTTTTTTCGCATCCCATTCGATGCGCTGGCGTTCGATCGCGTCTTCCGCTGAGCTCCGGACTCGCTCCAGCGCTTCACGGTGCTGCTCCAAGTGCTTCTCCATGCGTCTCTTGAACAGTCCGTCCTGCGCCGAAAGCGCTAAGCGCATCTGGTCCATCTCCTTTTCAATGAACTCCAGAGCTGCGTGCTTCTGGTCTAGCTTCTCCTTCAAAGACTGTATCTCTTGGTCCTGCGTTGCGATTATGAGCTCCTTCTCTGCGATTGACTCCGAAAGAGCCTTGCTCTTCGCCTTTTCATCCATCAGCCTTTGAATGTGCTCGTCCAGAGCGGCCTCCAGATCGTTCAACTGGGTCTGCATCTCCATCATCTCGTCCTGGAATTGCTCCTCATCGTCCTTCAGTCGTTTCCGAAGCTCTTCGATCTGGCGCAGCTGGTCATCCAGCATGACGTCCTTCACCTTCAGTGCAGCCTTGAGGTCATCCTCTTGCTTCTTCCAGACCGACTGCTGCTGCTTCCATTGAGTCAGCTCCGTTTCCAGGGCATCGTGAGCCTTCTGGACCTCTTTCAGGCGTTCATTGACCTTGAGCATCTCTTCGTTTCTGCCTCTGATCCGCTCCAGCTCCTGCTGCAGTCTGTTATTCTGCTCAAACAGATTGTGAATCTTCATCTCGTAGTCATCTAGCTTCTTGGCGTCCAGCATAAACAGCTTCTTCTTGTCGTCCATGAGCGTCGCTTGAAGCCGCTGGATCTCCTCATTGGCCTCGGCCTCCCGTTTGATACAGTTCTCATACATGTCTTTAAATCTCGCGTTTTCACGAACGGCCTCATGGTATTTTCGCTGCTGAGTCTGGCGCTTCTGCAGCAAGTCCGTGTGCTCCTTGCGAAACTCCATCTCGATCTGCAGGATCGAGGCCTTCAACTGCTTCTCATACAACTCCTGCTGCTGGTGCAGAAGCTTTTCCTGTCGATCGTTAAACTTGGACTGCTGGCGCTTCATGGTGTCAATGTCCTCAATCTTGGACAGCAGAGCCTTGTTCAGCTGATGGATCGCATCGTCCTTTTCGATGCATTTGTTGTACACCGCCTTGAGATTGCCCTGAAGCTCTTTCACATCCTGTTCCAGTTGACGGCTGCGTTCTTCGGCTTCCTTGTGCCGTCGGCTGATAGCTTCCATATCGCCTGAGAACTGATGCGCATCGGACAGTTTCTCCCTTTTCATAAGCTCGATGGACACTTCTAATTCGCGCTGCTCCTTCTCGCGCCTTGAGAGCTCCTGTTCTTTTTCTCTCAGGTCGTCGTTGGCCTTTTGCAATCGATCCGTCAGCTGGTTTGTATCGCTGCTCAATTTCTCCATTTTGGTGATCAGTTCGGTCTCAGTAGCCTTGTGCTTTATAATTTCAATCTGATGGGCTTCCCTCAACGCCTTCATTGCCGATTCCCACTCTTCATGCGCTGACTTTTGCATCTCTTTTTGACTCGTAGCGCTAGACGACGACGCTTCCCGCAGCTCCTTGACAGTGCTTTCCGCTCTCAGAGCTCGTTCCGATATCTCCTTCATTGCAGCTTCTGCGTGATCACTGCGTGCCAAAGCGCTCTTCAATTCATCTTGAAGCGTTTTGACCTGTCCCAAAAGCTGCTTTTCCTTCACGGACACTTCGTTCTCCTTTGTCAACATAGCCTTTTCCTTTTCAAGAGTTGCTTGTTCCTTCTCCAGCGCCTGCTGCTCACGACGCAGCATCTCTTTTTCCCAATCCAGCTCTGTGTTGGTCGATGAATCCTTCACCACAATCCTCTGTACTTGACGAGACTGCAATGAGGCTGGTACATCGGCAGCACCAGGAACAGCAGCTCCACTAGGCTTTGATTTGGCAACGTCGTCTACATGCTCGCTTTCATTTGCTTCGACAGCGTCGTCAGCACTTTGTTCATGGTCATCTTCAGTTTTCAACTCCGTTGCGGCCTCAGTCGACGATAGAATACCTGGAGACTCCCTTCTACGCGCTGGCTTCGTCCCTTTCGTTTGCGCTGTGCTCGCTTGATGAGGCGATCTTGAGCCTGGGCGATGCACTTGCTGTTGTTCGGTGATCTTCTCCTGCTTGATGCGCCGTAGAATCGCTTGGTACTTGGGCATGTACAGAGCCCCGACCTCCTTGATAAACTCCACCTCTTCTTCATCCAGGTACTTGAGTCTCGGCAGCATCTAAACTCAGTCAAGCTCTTGAGTAACGGACACCTTATGCGCTGATACCGGCAAGCATACCTTGATGGCTGCATGCGGATACTCATCCAGCTCACACACAGGGTTTTCATCGGCCCCAGCGCTCGCACGAAGCCGAAGCTGGGAGAAGCGCTAAGCAACAACAAAAGCGCTTGGTCAAACGGAGTGGTTCTAGCGGCAGTAGAAGCGATCGCGGTGCTTTGGTCTTACTTTGAATGAGTGTAGAGGAAGAAGGCAGCTGAAGTCGGCGATCGCGTTATCCCGAAGGTCCAAGTATCGAAGACGAGGGAACTTGACAGGCAGAGAAAGCCCGTCCAGCCCTGCCAGTCTACCGCGTATTAGAACCGTAGTGACTGCGCCACGCGCTATAATGGTACCTACCGATTATGCGCCATGGACAGCTCCTCGAGTGCTGGCAGCTGCGGGAATCCTCTCGTGCTTTCGATGCTGCTCTCAGGACCAGCAGACAGTTAGATAATGCTGTTGATAGGTGGCACGGTGAGCGTACCAGTTCGCAGACAGATCCAATATGCGCAAATGGATCAGCGGCTCAAAGGCATCGAACGAAATCTCCTTGATGTAGTTGTTGGACAAACACACTTCCACGAGTCTGAATCACCACAAAACAGCTGAGCCAGCTTACAACCAAAGCCAAAAGCCATATCCACGAGACGCTCAGTCGACTACTTACGATGTGAAGGCGTCCAGTCCATCGAGGCTCTGCAGCAGGTTCCCATGCAGGTTCATCTGCAGCACGCCCTCGTCTTCCTCATCGCCAGTGATCTGTACGCACACATCAACAAGCACAGTTATCAGCAGCGCTCCTCCAAGAAGAACAAGCGACCGCCAGCAGAAGGGACCAATGGTACTAGCTTCAATGTGAGGGCCACGCACCAGGTCCTCGATGCTCTCGAGGCCGCCGTTCACGCGGCTCAGCACCAGCTCCATCCCCAGCAGCTCCAGCGGATCCACATTTCAAACACACAAAAGTCGCGCGTGACAGAGGCTACTGTAACAATTCGTTCAAGTACGGTTATCAACGCTACTGCCAGTGTCTGTAATAGGTAATTTTCCTGATCCGCAGAAGCAACTGCGCGTAAATTACGGTTAGTTTTCTCCCTCCGCGGCGGCCATTATGACACGCACGACGTCGTCGGATCGATCGCGGGAGGAGGCACCGAGCGCCGAGACGATTGGTGCAGCCATGCTGCGCAGCGGGACGCGCCACAGGAATGCGCACACGACGCGCTTCAACTTGCTGCTGCTGGAGGACGGAGAGTACTTTCTGGATGTAAGGTGGCTGCAATGGCAACAGCAGTGGCAATGGATCAGTGGGGCTGACATGCTCATGGTTCTTGGCTGCAGGACTACAGCGTGCATCGGTTCCTGGAGCCAACGCCAAACGGCCATCGGTAAGATTCACTTAAACACGACCACTGCTTCCTGGGCTTGTCCTATTGATCCTTGGCCAATGCAGAGTGCAAGGACGGCTCAAGGTCTGCACCCGCGGGTTCTTCTTCGTGCCGCAGGATCTGATGCTGCCCATTCTGCGGTTCCCGTTCCGCGCGATGCTATCGGAACCATTTGAAGAGTGTTTCGCCCAAGTGGATCCATGGCATGGAGCTTCGTCCTCGTCTTCTCGACGCTCTGGTCGCCGGAGCAAAGCGGTGACGTATCTGACGTTCCAGACGAAACTCGTGATTGAGATGAAGGAGCGCGGGGTGGACCATCCGTACGTCTATCGCGCCACCGAAGACCCAACTAGCCAGACACCGACCAAGTACATCTTCACGCTGCAGTACTCGTCGCTCGAGTCGTTTCTCAAGAGCATCCACGTGATCTACGAGGTCGCCAACCTCCCGAGACGCTGTCTGACCAAGATCGACGAGGAGAGATTGCTGGCCACGGTGCTGATTCCACGGCTCGTGACTGATTTCGACTCTAGTCTGCTTGTGGACTTTCGTGAGCGGCTGTTGCTGCCGATGGCGCAGACAACGCATCGAATAGAACCGCTGCTCAAGTATCCTGGTGCGCTCATGCTCACAGACCAACGGTAAGGAGAAGCCGAGCCGTTTTTGCCTTGCATTGACTCTTTGGTACTCACCTTGCTGCTGCTGCTGCTTTCCAGGCTTTATTTCCAGCCAGCGCATCTGAACAACGTGCTGGATCCGGTGCTGAACTGGGAGTACACGTCCATCGCCCATCTGTACAAGCGCCGTTATTTATTACGCCAAACCGGTCTGGAGATCAGTCTCAAGACCGAGAACGAGAGCGTTTTCTTCTCGTTCGAGTCGCGGAAAGCCCGCGACGATATTTATGATCTACTCGTGGATCAACCGGAGCTCATGCGCTGCCAGCGGTCCGACTTGACCGCCATGATGCGCAAATGGCAGGCACGCCAAGTGTCCAACTACGAGTACCTGTTGTTCTTGAACAACGCAGCCGGGCGCACGCGGAACGATTTGACGCAGTACCCAGTGTTCCCGTGGATACTGCAAGACTACACCAGCACTGAATTGGACTTGGACGACCCGTTCGTCTTCCGTGATCTCTCTAAACCGATCGGAGCCATCAATGAGGACCGCCTCGAGTACTTTCGGATGCGGTACGAGTCCATGCCTCGAGGCGACGAAGCCGAGGGCATGCCGCCTCCATTTCTCTACGGCACGCACTATTCCACACCAGGATACGTGCTCTACTATCTGGTTCGCATGGCACCACAGTACATGCTGTGCCTGCAAAGCGGCAAGTTTGACGAGCCGGATCGCCTCTTTCGAAGCATTCAAAGCACGTGGGAAGGCTGTCGCACGAATCACACGGACCTGAAGGAACTCATTCCAGAGTTCTTCGATACACAAGTGCCAGCAGACGAATGGCTCACGAACGACAAACATCTGGATCTCGGCACAACGCAGAACCTAACGCGAGTGGGAGACGTGGAGTTGCCACCGTGGGCACACGGGGATCCGAACGGGTTTGTTCGAAAGAACCGAGACGCACTCGAGAGTGAGTACGTGTCGAACCACTTGCACCACTGGATCGACCTCATCTTTGGCTACCAGCAGCAGGGCGAGGAAGCTGTGCTGGCGGATAACCGTACGTTGTTTGTGTGGGTTCAAGTGGCTTGATACTGCTTCGCGCTGACGCTGATATCTTCTGTGTCTGTTGCAGTGTTTTACTATTTATCATACGAGGGAGCGGTAGATCTGGACCTCGTGCTGGATCCGATAGAACGCTGCTCGTTCGAATCCCAGATCCAAGAGTTTGGGCAGACGCCAAAGCTGCTGTTCTCGACTCCGCACCCGTCACGAAACGAAGGCGACGCCAAAAGCATTCAGATCGCCACTCCGGATTTGCTGCCGTCCCCACGGATACGACAACGGCGACTCACGCGCCGACTGACGTATCCACTCGCCAACAACAGTCGATTGCTTGGCCGGAATGCGATTGAGATGCATGGACATGTCTGGGATGGGAACGACCCCAATGCGGTGCACTCGAAACACCACTTGTCGGCACTGCTGTTCATGTGCTTCCAGGCCTCGTGGCAGGCCATCCCACGAGCGATCGGAGGTGTATCCTCGCTGTTCTGTCCGTCCGAAGGATCAGGCAAGCCACGCAAAGAGTGGCATTGGGACTCGAAACTCAAGCGGTCGCGCCGTGGAGTCCAGTCACACCGGTGGAAAGAATCGCTGTCGCATCCGCTGCACTCGGGCGAGATCACGTCGACGGTACTATCCCACGATGGGCGGTTCCTGTTCACGACGTGCAAAGACAGCTCGCTCAAGATCTCCTCGATCGAAGACGGCAGCGTGCGGCGGCATCTCTCCTGCGAGCTTGCGCTTTCCTGCTGCGATATCTCACCCGACGAGAGCCTGATCTTCCTCGGCTGCTGGGACAACCGCGTGTACATGCACTCCATCGAGACCGGCCAGCCGCTGGACAAAGTCTTCGCGCACTCGGACGGCATTTCTGCGATCTGCGTGATGAAGAATCGTTTCCTGACCAGCTCATGGGATTCCACGGTCAAGCTCTGGCGGTACACGGCAGGCTTCATCGTGTCGTCCCCTGTTCGTACGTTTCTCGAGTGCGACGAGGGCATTCTGTGCCTGGATGCGAGTGCCAACGGAGCGTTCGGCGCCGGCGGGGCCCGGAATGGACACGTGTATTTATTCGACCTGCATCTTGCGATCGTTCATGCCGACGTGCTCGTGAGCCCCACGAGGCGCGGAGATGTGTCGTCCGTGAGCTTTGCAGCCGACAGCCGGTCGTTCATCTGCATGACGCTGGAGAACGAGATCATGCAGTTCAACCTGGACGGCGAACAGCTCTTCGCCTTCGACACGCAGACGCCGGGGCAAGTGCGGTGCGTACACCAAACCCCTTGCATGCAGCACAGTCATTGGTATCCAGTCTCTGATCTGATCTGCTTGTAGATGCTTCGAGAGCGATGGTGAGTACGCTGTTGGCGGCAGCACCACAGGCGCGATTTACTTCTGGAAGCTTCACGGTCAGCTAGGTCAGGAACTTATCTATGAGATCCCCAAGGCTCACGACACGATCGTGTGCGCTCTGGCCGTGAGCGCTAACGGATCCACTCTCATATCTGGCGCCATGGACGGATCGCTCCACGTGTGGAAACTGCAGCCAGTGCGTGCGAAGCGGTCGCCACCGCTGCTGCTGCTGATGCTCCAGCCTCTCCCGCACGCGCCTCTGCCCTCAGCCATCCAGGAGCAGACGCCATGGTCTCCGCACTCGCCGGCGCTTGAGCTCCCGGGATATGGCTCCATTCCCATCCCCAACGCCCACGAGCCGGCGGCGTTATGGTGGGGACGTTAGATAGTCACGTTATGGTACACTAGTTGAATATACCACCACGGATAGGTGGAAATGAGGGACGCGAATTTCAGCGAATCAGATCACGCTCATTTTGGATTTACCCCCACGGGTGGAAGGACGAGAGAGCAACATGGAGGACTCGCTGTACGACGAGTTCGGCAACTACATCGGCCCGGAGCTGCGCAGCAGCGACGAGGAGGACTCGCAGAGTGAGGCGTCCGACTCGGACCGCGTCCAGAGCGACGACGAGCAGGTGCGCGAAAACGGCTGCGAGAGCGGCTCTGGAGTTGTAGCAGCAGGTGGTCTAATCAATCGGGTTGCTTTGGTTCATAGGAGGACGGTAATGCGATGCGGGAACGCGCTTGCGTGGGGATCTACTAGCTGATAAGATACTGACAGAAAGACCTGCTGTCTACGCTTGTGCTCGTGTGCTTTGATGTAGACGATGACGCTGGTAACTCGCCCGCGCGCGGTGTGGACGCCATGGTGATCCACTCGTCCCACTTGGAGGACGAGAGCGCCATCGTGCTGCATGAGGATAAGAAGTACTATCCGGATGCGCACGAGGTCTACGGCGATGCCGAAACGCTCGTGATGGAGGAAGACGCGCAGACCATCGAGACGCCGATCATCGAGCCTGTCAAAGTCAAGTCGTTCTCGCTGCTGGAGAAGGAGATCCCCAAGACCACGGTTGGTTGTTCGCTAGGCGCATGAAGCGTACGCGGGTCCATTATGAAACTCACTGCTGGCTATACTGCATCTTTAGTACTCAACAGAGTTCATGACGTCGCTGATGGACCATCCGCAGCTGATCCGCCATGTCGCGATCATCGGCGATCTGCACCACGGCAAGACGCTGTTCACGGACCTGCTGGTTCAGCAAACGCATCTGGACAAGTGGGATCCGACCAAGGAGCGCAAATACACAGATACGCGCAAGGACGAGCAGGAGCGCAAGCTTAGCATCAAGAGCACGCCCGTGTCGCTCGTGCTTCCGTCCTCCAGAGGCAAGCATTACCTGGTCAATCTCATCGATTGCCCAGGTCACGTGAACTTTTCCGATGAATCCACTGCCGCTCTGCAGGTTGCTGATGGTGCAGTTCTGGTCGTGGACGCCATTGAGGGCGTGATGATGAATGTGAGTGGACTGTGCGCATGTGTAGTAGCATGCTATTAGCGTGAACTGACGTTGTTCTGTTTAAATTGCTAGACTGAACGACTGATCGTTGCTGCGCTCCGAGCAAACGTGTCCCTCACGCTTGTGATTAACAAGGTCGACCGGTTGATTATTGAGCTCAAGCTGCCTCCTGTTGATGCCTACTTCAAGCTGCTTCACACGATCGAAGAAGTGAACGCAATCGTGGACGCGAATACCCCGGCAGGCCGTGAAGCGCAGCGCCTTTCGCCTGAATTGGGCAATGTTTGCTTTGCTTCTGGACAGCACGGATGGATTTTCACACTCGAGTCCTTTGCGCAGCTGTACGCTGAAACGCACTCAGGCATTGTGGCTTCCGAACTTGCATCGCGATTATGGGGCGATAAGTACTACAGCCCACAAACCAGAAGATTCAAGAAGAAAGTGGTAAGTGCTGCAACTGCGATCTATCGATGGATTAAGAAGTTCACTGACTAACGGACTCTTGCTTGTAGCCTTATGAGAACGCACCGCGCTCGTTTGTTCTCTTCATCTTGGAGCCCTTGTACAAAATCTACTCAAAGGTGTTAAGCGAAGATTCCCACCAGCTGGCGAACTCTCTGCGATCGATGGGTCTTCGTCTACGAAAGGAAGAATTGAATCTGAATCCTCGACCGCTACTGAAGCTGGTCATGCCTCAATTTGTCGGCAACGTCGTGACTGGTTTCGTTGATATGGTCGTGCGCCATGTTCCTTCTCCCTTGGAAACAACCAAGACAAAGCTCGATGGATTATACACAGGAAGTCATTCCAAGGATCTGAAGGTGATCCAGGGCATCCTGCGATGCGACCCTAGAGCTCCGCTGATGATCAACATCGTCAAACTTTACTCGTCTCCGGACGGAACCACTTTTAGTGCATTTGGACGAGTCTATTCGGGCGAAGTTCGCCAACAGCAGGATGTGAAGGTGCTCGGCGAAGCCTACAGTGCAGAAGACGACGAAGACATGAGCTCCAAAACTGTGGAAGGTGTTTGCATCGGCCAAGGCCGATACAAGATTGAAGTCAACCGTGTGCCCGCTGGTAACTGGGTGCTTCTCGAGGGACTTGATGCTTCTATCACGAAGAGTGCAACTGTTACGGATGCCGACGACGATCTCTTGCAGGACGAGGAGATTGGCATTTTCCAGCCGATTCACAAATCATTTAGCACGACTTCTGTCGTGAAATTGGCCGTCGAGCCATTGAACCCTGCGGAACTGCCGAAAATGCTGGAAGGCCTACGAAAAATTAGCAAAAGCTACCCTTTGGTTCGCACAAAGGTCGAGGAAAGTGGTGAACACGTAATCTTGTGCACGGGCGAGTTGGCTGCCGATTGCATCCTGCATGACCTACGCCGTATGTACTCGGAAATTGAAATCAAGGTCGCTGATCCAGTGGTTGCGTTTTGTGAGACTGTTGCTGAGACCTCTTCCGTCCAGTACGTTCTGTTGCAATGATATTTATTTGCTGGCAATGATACTGACTGTGCATTGTTCTGTCTCGCAATACAGATGCTTTTCGGAGACACCAAACAGAAAGAACAAGCTGACCATGATTTCGGAGCCATTAGACAATGGCCTTGCGCAAGATATCGAAGCCGGCACAATCAAACTCGATGTAAGATCGCGGTGTGGTGCTTCTCATTTGATTACATTCTCACGTAAATTATGGTTGTATTTTGAACAGATGGGTACGCAAGAGGTCGCCAGCTTTTTCCAGACCAAGTACAAGTGGGACGTGCTGGCTGCACGCTCTGTGTGGGCATTTGGCCCGGACAGCAATGGCCCCAACGTTCTTCTTGACGACACTCTATCAACAGAAGTGGACAAGAAGGCGCTTCGAACGATCAAGGACAGCATCGTTCAGGGTTTCCAGTGGAGCTGTCGCGAAGGCCCGCTTTGTGACGAGCCTATCCGCAACACAAAGTTCAAAATTCTTGACGCCTCCATCGGTAGTGACCCAATCCACCGCGGTGGCGGCCAGATCATCCCCACGGCTCGTCGTGTGGCTTATTCAGCGTTCCTGACAGCCACGCCGCGCATCCTCGAACCCATGTACGCGCTGGAGATCCAGTGCCCTGCCGATATTGTGTCGACACTGTACCAGGTCCTGAGCCGACGTCGTGGCCACATTACTCACGACGCGCCCAAAGCCGGTTCTCCCCTGTACTCTGTGCGAGGGTTTGTGCCCGTGATCGAATCGTTTGGTCTCGAGACCGATCTACGCGTGTTCACGCAGGGCCAGGCATTCATGACGCAGGTGTTTGACCACTGGGCCGTCGTCCCCGGCGATCCGCTCGACACGAGCGTCGTGCTGCGACCGCTGGAGCCGGCTCCGGTGCAGGACCTGGCGCGGGAGTTCATGATCAAGACCCGTCGTCGCAAGGGCCTGAGCGAAGACGTGAACGTGAGCAAGTACTTTGACGAGCCCATGCTCAAGGAGCTGGCCAAGCACGAGATCGAGCTGCAGCATTTGATTTAGATACCAGAGGCGTGAGAGAAGAGAGAGAATCAGACACAGACATTCAGTAACCAATCCTGTTCTCTCTCGATTGGTACAGTATCAGGATTGACAGGAGAACAGCCCATGCAGCTGAATGCGGCAGCACGCACCAGTTTTGCGTCCAATGCGTCTGGGTGCTCCCTCTATGAGCTCATTGCGCCGTTCTGCAGCACGACGCCTGGCCGCCGGCGCTTGCAAGAGGTACCGTGAACTAACTAAAGAGGGGGAGGTTGATACTGATGCGTTCGTGCAGTGGCTAGAGAGTGCTTGTGTAGATGTGACGACGCTGCAGAAGCGCCACGACGTGGTCGCGCAGCTGATGACGCATGTAGCGGCGCATGTAGAGAGCGACAGCAGCGAGGAGCTGGCGGCGGTCGCGAAGACGTTGAGCCACTTCCAGACGCACCAGAGCACGCTCCATGCGCTGCTGACGCGCTCAAGAAGCGTGGAGCAGGGCGATCAGACATCGCTACAGGTTATGCATTCCAGCCAATCGAATCGTGCGATCCTCATCTCAGCTGGTTCTGGTAATACAGGCATTCGCGGAGCTGCGCGCGTGGATCCTGCAGCTGGCGATACTGCTGAGGGTCAAAGCGCGAGCGAGTCCGACGCCTCTGGACCGAACATTCCTGATCCCATTGAGGGAGTTGTGTGAAAACAAACTGGGCGCCTTGTGCGAGATGATACGCGAGCGCACGGATTCGACTCGAAGGCCGCCAGACAATGAAAGCGATGGTGCTGAAGAGAGCGACCTTCGTCATCTGAAGCACCAGATTTCCCAATGCGAGACTGAGATCCAAGACCATGCAGTCCAGGTGAGTCGGTTTGTCTCGAGATTCTGGCATCAGGCGCTTATTCTGGCATCAGGCGCTTATGATTGCAACTCTCTCAATCGTCAGACTGCGAACAAGCTCCTTCTACGCAGCGACCGAGTCAAGGTGATTTATAATGATACACTCTTGGAGCGTCGGATTCCTGGCGTCGTGTTTCGTGCTTCGCGTCAGGACTTCCACCGGGTTCAGCAGCAGTGTGAGGTGGTGCTGACACTCTTGCGCTCCTCTAAGTCCTCAGGCGTATGGTTCTCGACGCCGATCCTTGAGATCTTGAGCGCCTCGTGGACTACGCTGCAAAAGCGCCTACGAGAACGTGAACAGGAGCTGGTGAACGAGTTGATCCAGGTTTTCCAGAGCAACTTCCTGTGCTTCGTAGACCAAATCCTGCTTTTGCTGGCGGAATTGGACTTGCTGCTCGCGTTTGCACGGCTGGCCTGGGAGCGAAATCTGGTTCGCGCAACCATCAGGGATGATGCTGAACAATTGTGGTCACTTCGACTGACGGACATGTTTGATCCGTTTGCCACGAGCAACAGACGGTTGCAAGCACTGGAAGAGCGTCTGGATATCAAGCTAGACCGTCAAGCTGGTAAAACGCTACTAGTTCTGACAGGCAAACTCAATTCTGGCCATCGACTGTTGTACTTGATTGGAGTTGTCGCACTCATGAACCAGATCGGAGGGTTTGTACCATGTGCTTCGGCCGAATTGCCGCTCTTCAATGCCATTTTCGTACGCGCTGGAGCGTTTGATCAGCAGTTCCACGGCCAATCGACATTCAAGACCGAAATGCTCGAGATCAACGCTATTTTTAAGCAAATGACGCCAAAGTCGCTCGTTCTCATTGACGATTTATGTCGCGGCACGTCAAGCGGTACGTGATCTCTTATCTTAATTACCAGGAGGCAACGTATTGATATGAATTGAATGATGCAGATGAAGGATTGGCTTTGGGCGTCGCTTTTTGCCATCACCTCATGGAGCTTGGAATTCCAGCTTGCGTTGTGTCTCAGTGGACTGACTTGACGGACAAGTTACTCGGGTATCCAGCCACTACAATGGTTGTACGGTGCGATAACAAGGTCAGCAGGGAAGCAGAAGGAACGGCGAGGTGAGCATGGTATTCAAAATTGCTTTGATGAGACTCCAGATGCTAACAGTTATGTGCAAACACAGACGACTGGCCGAAGCGATGGAGGAGCATTCTTTCCCAGTGGGTTTGGTAACCAGGATCCAACTTGAACTCCAACGGAAAAGCCACGAGCTCTGACAAAAATATTTAACCGTATCGGCTTATTCAAGACATCCAAACAGCACGAATTTCTATGATAAATCAACGCGAATCAAGCACAAGCTCTAATCAAAACGACTCTGAGGCAAAGTGCGATGGATGAGTTCTTGGCAAGTCTTCCAGACCGAAGTCCTCCAAACTAGTGTGGTCTTCTATTCCCGAGCGGAGAACGAAGACGTCGTCAGCTGCCCATGTGGACGTGGTTCGGTGCACTACGATGAGCCACGAGAGCACAGCCGCCACGCCGACGAAAATGCTGAGATACTCAAACGTTTGAGCTCGATCGCGCACGGCCTTAAACAGAAAGCCCCACGCGAGAGCCCCGGCGCTTCCACCAGCGCCCACGATACCGGAGGCTACGCCCGTGTGCTGTGGAGACACATACGGCACGATGGCGTACGTGGATCCGGTGCTCACGTGGACGAAGAAGCCGAACAGCACGAGCAACGGGACGCTTGACTCAAGGTGCCTGCTTTGACTATAGAGATACAAAGCGAGCGTCTGGAACGCAAAGGCAAGGAATTGCACAATAATCCGGCCTCGGATCTCAAACCATCGATAGGCAAGATCCGAAGCACATCCACCGGCAGCTCGAGAGAAGATGCACATGAGCCCAAAGAGCGACGAGATGAGACTGGCTTGGGTCTGAGTCAGTAGTCGACAGTTGTCTGCGTCAGTCTCTACATCGCAATCGGATCTCGTGAAGTCTTCATAGTAGTACAGACTCAGAACATTGTGTACTTGGAGCTCGATACCAAAGCTGCAGGCGTACTGAAAGCCCAGAAGCCAGACCACGGGGAGTTTCGACACGGTGACGAAGCCCTTCCACGGCGTCGCCTTTGGCTTGGAGCACTCGATGCGGGGCGTCGTCAGCTTCTTGAGATCTGCGTAGTTCCCGTACGGACAGTCGTCCGAGAAGTAGAAGAGGCTGATGCCGACAATGACCATGAGCACCGCTGGAAAGCACAGCGTGATGCGCCAGCCTAAGTCGTCTGAAATGTGTCCGTCCATTGTCAGCAGGTCGTATAGCAGCGGCATGATCAGATATGCGGCCCCGGCCCCGAGATTGCCCCAACCTGCTGTGATGGCGTTGGCGCTGCCCACAACGTTGGACGCAAACATGATCGAGGTCCAGTAAACTGTCGCGATGAAGCTGCAACCGATGAGCCCTATGAAGAAGCGGGCGACCATGAAGCCCACATAGTCGGTCACAAACGCTGATCCAACGATCGGCCCTGTTCCAAGCACCAGCAGCGTGGCTTGCACCGCTCGAGAGCCATAATGGTCACACAAGGGGCCAGTGATCAGTCGTCCTAGAATCGTGCTCGAGACCGCGACGATGTTGGAGTTGTCGATCTGGGACTGCGTCAGCTGTAGCTGAGTGCGCAGCGTCGGCATCAATGGAGGAATCGCAAACCAGCCGAGGAACGCCGTGAAGAACGAGACCCAAGCGAAGTGGAATGCGCGCATGTGCGGCCGCTTGGCACTGAAGATGTTGATTTCGACGGCTCGATCGTGCTGCAGCGGGTCGGTCGAGAGCGCGAAGCAGTAGTATTCATGGTACGGCATCGCTTTGCCTTCACGGAGCGTGGTCTGTTCGACGCGAGACCGATTATGAGCAGCGAGCGGTTCAGTCTGCTCAGCGGCTCTCAGTGGCTCGCTCCAACATGCGTCATCGTGATAAAAAGGCTGCGCAGGACGGTTTCTGGAAAGATCCAAACGTCAAATGTGGAAAGAACCGCAAGAGCCGTTGAGTGAGAGTGTGGGGGAGTTGACCTGAGTCGCTAAGGCGGATGCCGATTGCGCCACCATCTCTGCCATTGCGTGTCGTTCTGCGTCCATCCAGCAAGCGCATCTTTTGTCCATAGAATGATAGGTGCCTCCATGTGTCGTTTCCCGCCTCCGAGAGTAAGTTCAGCTGCGCTCTGGTCCCTTTCGTATGGAATTCATTCAAGGCTTTAAAAATCCATCCACGACAACACGGAAGAAGGAACGGATCGGAGCGAAGGACTGGCTTGCGTGGGACGTTACTTCATGGCCCAATGAAGGTGATGGCCTGTGTTGGACTCTGGTCATGGTTCAGGAAACAAGGTGTACAAGGTCATTTCCAGCAATTGTGCGACCTGTTCCGGATCTTCAATCGCTTCTCGCGACACTCTCACCTTGCTCGGTTCTCTGTCCAACTCATGCGATGAAGGGTTCAGAAATCGGAATTTGGCGACACCCGCTACTGGCCTTATGGGCTTTTTTGGCTGGCATCGCGCTGTTTTTAATTGGAACGCGCACGAAACGACGCCCTTTGGCGCTCTTCCTCGATCACCAGCATGGATAAAGAGTTCCTTGTGGACGCCGTGGCGCAGTTCCTGCAAAGCAGCGAGTGGCTGGATGCGATCTCAGGGTTTCTTCAGAGCAAGTACAGTCTGTTTCTGTCCAGTCCAGATGAGCCGAAGGAGAGCAAGGAGCATACGCTGGAGCAGTACGACGTGTTTCTGGCCTTCAAGGACCTGGCGGAACGGTTGCTGGAAAAGCTGATCGGAGATCTCGGATGCACGGGCGAAGACCTCGTGCTTTTGCTTGAACAAAACCTGGGTCAGCAGACAACGACCACTGGAGAACGTCGTTTCTTCATCAGAACGCTGCTGGCGTTTGATGACTATGACGCGTTCTTCAACAAGATCAGTCAGTACGCAGCTGAGCAGCAAGGTAATCTGGCTTGCGACTGTTTTCCTATATTGTATCAAATGCCTAACGCTCATCGCTTTAAACTGTTAGCAAATGACCGAACTGAAGGCAATGGCGAAATATCCGAGTGGAAACTGCAAGAAGCCATCGCCAAATCCATTCTTGAGGCCAATGTATTTGCCATTTGCTCCTGCGAGCCTCTCGTCTGATTGGTAAGATATTGACTTGAATATGCTTGCAGTCGCTTGGCCAGATCGATGAAGCAGACGAAGGGCTCGTGTCCTGGGCAGAAGCGCTGATCAATCAGTGCCAAGCCATGCAGGAATCTGCTGCTTCTGATTCAGCAGAAACGGACGATGGTACGTACTTCCGCTGACTCCACATTATAACCTTTTTACATACAGAATATTTCTTGCAATTAGAGAAAAGCTCAGAGGGTTCAGAGCAGGAAGAGAAGATGAAGCTGCTGGAGCATACTCTGATCAAAGAGGTATGGCAGTTCTCTCGCACGCAAGCCTAAGGGGGACTGACTGATGTGATCTGCTGCCTTGTAGAGATTAAAAGTCGATCTTCTGATCGCCCAGCGAATCGCGAGTGCGAACGCTCAGATGAAGCAGCAGATGCTGCATCTTGACGCGGCGGCACAAGAAGAATCCTCGGACGAATACGCCATGAGATCTGAAGAAGACGAGCTTGCTGCGCTGTTCACACAGATGGAAACGATCCAGACGCGCCTCAAGGACGTCAAGAAGCAGTGCTTTGAGTTTAAAAGCGTGGGACAACCAGCGATGGACACCATGTACCTCTACCTGAAGGAGAAAGTGCACTATCAACAGGACCTAGTGTCTCAGGAGAAGGAGATCTCGGAGTTCATCTTCACGCAGATTCGAGAGAGCGACGCGTCTGTGATCCCGCTGTTGCTGGAATGGCTGCTGCTGGAATCCGAGGGGCTTCGTGTGCAACATCAGATCCAAGAGCAACTAGATGGTGGCCAAGCAGCTATGCCAGGTGTAGACGAAGGATACTGGGTTCAGACTTGGGATGATGCGTCTCAGGCTTGCTACTACTTGCACTCGGTCAGTGGAGAGAGCCTTTGGGATCCTCCTTCTTGTGGATATTTGGATATGAATCAGCAATTCCAAGGACACGCAGAGTCCCAATCATTTACAGATGAAAGTCCTGATTCTTCAGACCAAGTGCCTGCGAATGAGGACATTACAGCGCAAGAATACGCACAATCGTACGATACAACGTATGGCGACACATCGGAGGTATTGCAGCAATTTGAACAAGCCACGACACAGCTAGACGCTGTCTACGAACAGGCTGAAAGCACAGACGTAAACAAGCTGGTACGATTTCTGAACAGTCATGCGCTTGACACAAAAGGTCTAACTTGTTGTCTATCCAGCTGGAAATGGAAAGCGTCTTGGAGCGGATCTCTCGGGAGCACGATGAGGAACGAAAGCGGTTGGAGCTCGTCATGCAAGTAGAGAAAGCTCGCCAGAAGGAGGAGCTTCGCAAGCGCAAGGAGAAAAAGCGAAAAGAACGATTGGCGAAGAAGAAAAACCAGACTCGGATCAGAGAGGCCGAGGTAAAAGACCAAGAAAAGCCCTTGGATGAGCCAAAGGTGTCTCCTCGAGCGACTTTGTCTCCTCGACTGGCGATTGTACCAACATCTCCTAGAATGGTCGATTTGAAAGCTGAGTCCAAGGGCGGTGCTGAGCCTGTCGATGAAGACAATGGGCTCAATATCTACGTGCCCGGTCATGGGCTGGTAGATTTGACACACTTGCTCAGTGATTCACACGCCAAGCGTATCCACGAGCGCAAGGGGACTGCACCACCATCGATGACGCTGCTGAATCCTGCAAGCCTCAGGTATCTGACGGAGAAAATGGTCAAGGAGCAGCCGAATGTGTGGGGACTGCATACGAACAAGTCCGAGATCGTTCTGGAAGAAGTGGAGTCGATGAACGCCGATGCAAAATAAAGCTTTGGATCTATCTTATGGCTTTTTAATCCGTTTTGATGGTAAGCTCCTTGAGTTTTTTGCGTCTGGTCGCCTTCGGTTTGCTCCCAGCATTCACTGCAGTCTTCAATACTTTCGCCCGCTGGCGGAGGACCGCAAGTTTGGACTTGTACTCTACTTCGGCTTGGGACTTGAGGTACTTTTGCAGCTCGTATGATGCATGCGCAAACGCCAGAGCACTCTCCAGCGCTGTCTTGCGCTTCTACAGTCATTTGGTATTGAGTGAGTTTGTATATAGATCATGACGCTTTGCGTCATCTACACTTACAGCATTGTAGTCCAGAACTGTTGCTCCGTATAGGGTGAGCAGCTTGGCTACGCTTAGTGACTTGACGTAGTGCATGGGGGACGAGCCAAAGCGGTCCCGACAGACAGCATCAGCGCCATGAGACAGAAGAAGAAACACGATCGGACGGAAGTCCCCAGTGACAGCCAAGTGCAAAGGAGAACAACGTCCCTAAGCAAGACACCTCGTACTGTCAGCATAGGACCACTTATCAGCCGAATAATGAGCAGATCCCTATAATACCAGCATTGTCCGGAGCATCAGGTCGGCGTCAGTCTCTTCCAATAGGAACTTGACCACGTCCTTTTGGCCCTCTGCACATGCGTCATGCAGCAGCGACCGGCCGCTGATCGGGTGCCGAGCGTTGATCTGGATCTTCTTCGGATCCGAGCGCAGCAGAGTTCGCAGACTGGCGACGTCGCCGTCTCTGACAAAATCCAGGGCTGTTGCTACTTTGGTGGCGGCTTTGTCCTCATACGAGGGCGAGATGAGGTCGCTCAGCAGCGCATCGTAGGTCGGCGTGCTTTCCTCCGGATCGCCACCCATCGACACTGCGTAAGAGACCTTTCGCGTCCGTTCAGTTTCCTCCGGTTTCACGCATGTCGCAGATTCTGAGTTCTCACACGTCGCAGATTTTCCATCTGTGAACCGGTTCGGTGAACCGTGTCAACTACCCCGTGGGCTCCTCTGGCTGACAGAAAATGCTGGCGCGACGGCTCTTGGCAGCCGCAGCTGCAGTGCGCAAGCCAGCGCTCCTGCCGCTGCGATGGCTTTCGAGCGAGAGCAGCGACAGCGGTCGCTGGAACGACTTGAATGAAGTGGTTAAGGTGCGCTTCTATTGCACTCGAGAATGGGTGGCTCTGCACACGTGAACGACTCACCACTTGTATCATGCACAGGAGCTGCGCCTCATCGCCTTGGAACAGGGCCTTGAAGGCAATCAACTGCCAGAGACGAAGCTGCTCAAGGAACTGGGACACAATGCTCTGGTGACAGCAATTCGCAAGAAGCACGGCGGCTTTGTGAGCATTGCGTCCAAGCTGGGCGCTCCAGTGGATCATGAGTCCATGGAGCACCACAAGCGCGTCAGTGCACGTGAACGCCGTCGCAAGAAGCGCCAGATGCACCTGGCCAAGCACGACTTCTACTGATCGTCCAAGTCACTCAGCTGGCACAGGTTGCGAACTATCGGACGAGCGTCAATACCGTAGTTATTCATTTAATATTACTTCAAGGTTCCTGTGCTGAGTGTTTACTTCTTGCCGCCTTTCTTGCCGCCCTTGGCGTTCGGAGCAGGAGTAGGGGCTTCCTTGGCGGCTGGCTGGACCTTCTGGCCCTTGTTGCCGCCCTTGGCGGGGGGAACTTCGGCCTTCTTCTCCGGGGCGGGCTTGGCCTGCCGCTGCTGGGGAGCCTGGACGTTCGGGGTGCTCTTCTTGCGGCCCATGGTGACTGGAGTGGTGGTGGAGGTGGAGATTGCTTGGGTGCTTGAAGGCAAATTCTATAATGACAAATGACCGGGAGTTAGGATCAGATAGCATCAAGCTGGCCAGAAACCTCAGCACTGGGCGGTTTTCTTGTCTGTTTCTGAGGAAGCTGTGTTCTAATTTCGTTGGGATTGGTTTCGCTTGGCTCTAAAATAGCACAGAAACCCAAGCCTTTTGCAGCAGAGTCCCCACACTTTTCCAACCCTATTGTCATTGTCCGATTTGCTCTCAAGCACTCAAGCAGTCTCCACCTCCACCACCACT